>JAFIDM010063978.1:11840-52459 GCA_023159025.1 Thereuonema tuberculata
GAAACCTCGTACTACAGAACTCTGTACTCTTACGTGTGAATTTATTAGGTTGATAATTCAATTTATTGTATTGTATACCAACTTTATTAAAAAAAAAAATTAGATCCTTTATTTCAAAATGAAATGTCATGGTGGTCTTATAGTGGATGAGATGAAGCTTTCTGAACACTTTAATATCTCCTCTTGTTGAAAAATTGAAGGGTTTGTTGATCTAGGAAAGTTTACTAAAGAAGAAGAGAAGAGGCTTCCTGCAGATCATGGGTTGGTAATTTTATTCCAGCTATTGATGGGGTCTTGGACCCAGATTCTTGGAGTGTTTGCAATCCATGCCAATGCAAAAGCACAACTTTTGGTACTAATATTACTGGAAGCAGTTTTGCTTGCAGAAAAGTCTAATTTAAAGGTTGATTTTATTACTTATGATGGGGCTACATGGAATCGCTCAATGTGGAACTGCTTTGGCATCACAGGGAAAGCTACAAATGTGAAATCCTTTATTAATCATCCAGCAGATTGTAAAAGAAAGCTACATTTTGTTTCAGATTTCCCACATTTGATAAAGTGTATTAGAAATATGATGATCAAAACAGGATTCAACACTCCTAATGGATATGTTAGTATAGAGCATATCAAAGCTGCCTACAGAGAAGACTGCAATCCTATTTCTCTCAAAGTTATGCCCAAAATTTCAGAATCAAATCTTCATCCAAATAATTTTGAGAAGATGAGGTTTAATTTAGCCTTCAATCTGTTTAGTAAAGAAGTAATTAGAGGCCTTTACTTCTATAAAGATAAAATTGAAGCTCAATATGGAAACATATCTGCTTCTCTGGAATTTATTTCTAAAATGGAAAATCTGATTTCAATAATCTCGAATTCCCAAAACTGCATTAAAACCTAATTCTAAAGATATGGACTTCCTACATTCATTTGTGGATTTTTTAAACACTTGGGGGTAACATGCCAGAAGTGGTGGATTTTTGTCTGCAAGTACTTCAGAGGGTCTGCGTGTTAGTATTGCCAGTGTTGTAAATCTCCTGACATATATTACTGACAAGTTAGGATTCACTTACCTTTTAACTTCTCGCTGCAGTCAAGACAACATTGAAAAGCTTTTTGGAATCATACGTCAAGGTTCAGGATGCAACGAGAATCCAACTGTAAGTCAGTTTTTGATAACAACTAACTCTCTCAGTTTTTACAACTTGGCCAAGGCACCAGATGATGGCAACTGTGGAGAGGGAACCATTAGTTCTCTTGTTACCCCTGCAGATTTACAATCTGATCATTCAAGAATAGACGATTTGCTCGACTGTGGGCAACTCGGTAAAGCTCAGGAATTTTTACAATGTAATGTTCCTTTATCAGATCATGAATTTCATCTTAACAGTGATTCCAGGCTAATTTATTATATTGCAGGCTATGTAGCCAGGAAAATTATTTTGAAAAGTAATTGCAGTGATTGCCAAAATGAACTCTTCGACAGTGATAGATTGACAGCAGGCCACATTTCTTCTTTTACAAGGAAATTTGATCTTTGTGGGTTGGTATATCCTTCCAAATCATTATATGATTTTATTCACTCAATTGAAAATCATTTTACTCACTGGTTCAGCTATAATGAACTGAACAGTGAAAGCTTTGTAGATATTTTCTTAGGTATCCAAAAGAACATGAAAGGGTTGGTAGGCTGTAAACAGGATAAGATATATGTTAGTGGACAAATGTTGAAATTTTATGTTATTACGCGAACACATTTCTATATAAAAGCAATTAACAAAATTATTAATTTTTTTATTGGGATTAATTAATTTTTTATATTTGTGCCGAATTAGTTGATTACTTGTTATATTATTAACGTCACGTTAAATTGTTTCACTTTAAAATAACTTTAATTACAATATAATCACTTTTCTTTTCTCTGGTATTGTACTGCACAACCAAGTGCATTCTTATACAGCCACATTCTCATATGCTAATATATTAAATAATGTGTAATGATGATATACATTTCAATAATAATAATGTATTATATATATATAATATATTATTATATATATATAATAATAATAATAATAATAATAATTTTATAAGTGTTCCACTTATAATTGAGTAGTACACAATAAAAAGAAACAAGAACATACAAAGTACAGAAAAGATCTTAATTTCAATGAAAAGAGTGAGATTTATGAATTTTGAAATTAAAGATCACATAATACAGATCTCATTTAAACATCGTTGGGCGATTTAGTTTATATAAAAAGTTCATAAAAGGTTGATATGCCTTTCCTTGAATTAAAAGTGATAATCTGCAAGGCCAAAGAATTTTTAGATACTTTAAGTTTAAAATGACTTCAAATCTAGCTTTATCATATTTACTACAAGCATAAATTATATGGTTAACAGTTTCTGTTTCTCCGGATTCACATGCACAAAAGGCTGTGTTTGTAACATTCCAGGCTGCTAAGCGGGCTCTGAAGTTACCATGGCCCGTAAGGTATTGAGTTATTTTAAAGTTAAGTTCAAGATTTACACAAGATTGTCGTTGGAAAATTGTTGGAAAGAATTCTTTTGTAATTTGACCTTTGGTGGTATTTATCCATGTTGTATTCCACTTCTCAATTGCGTATTGTTTTAAATAACCTTTTATCGTTTGTAAGGGATAACTTTTATGTAAGTAGTAGCAGAGAGAAAATAGAGCTGATTTAGAGTCTGTATGAATGTTGTATGTTTTTTCTACAGTTTGTAAATTGGAAATCCACATAACAAAAATTGCTTCTACTTCTGCTTGATATATTCTGCTTCTGTATACTGGGAAATGTAAATCTTTTAATATACCTGGGGTTATCATCACAGGTATTTAAATAAATACAGACACTTGCTCTAACTCCATTAATGGACTTGGAGCCATCTGTATATATGTTAGTATCTGTAGGCTTAGTGGTGGATAAAGGCGCGAAATAAACATTAGGTTGTGTCCAAAGTGCTGGATTCATGTATGTAACTGTTTTTGTATCAGTTGGAAACATATTTATTGCACTATCCCAAAACAGTTCCTTATTAGGTTCCATAATTCTGCCAGGTGTGGCATAGAAGGAAAGACATTTTGTTTCGATTACTAGTGACCATGGAACAATATTAGCAAGCATTATTGCAGCCTCTCCAGAGACTGTCCTACAGGCATGTGTAATTTTTATTGCAAAGAGCCTTTGCAGTCTTAAACATAAATTTTGTAGAGCTTTATTATGCAGCACAACATGTCCCCAACTTTCAGCTGCATACATGAAAAGAGGTTGTACTGCTCCAAGGAAAATAGATCTTGTCGCAGAAGCACTTATTCCCCAAGTGCATTTAGCACATCTTTGTAACTGATTGCCAATTGTTTTTGCTTTATGCCGTATATTCTTTTGTGCTGCCTAAAACTTAATTTATTATCCAAAGTCACTCCAACATATTTATGTGATTCTACCCATTGAATGCGTTGTTTATCATACTAGATTGATGGTTGCTGATATTTGTATTGCTGTGTAAAGAGGATAGTTGTAGTTTTAGTAATGCTAATGGTTAATTTATTTAAGGAGCACCAATTATGTATCTGTTTAAGGGCTTTATTAAATGTCTTCTGTAGGTTTTTTAAATTCTTATCTTGTGCCACTATAGCAATGTCATCAGCATACCCAAAATATTGTATGTCAGTATCCGATTTCTGTAATACTGGATCAACAATGACATTCCACAAATAAGGTGAAATGATTCCTGCTTGAGGACAAGACTTATTCAATTTCCTCTGAATTTGATGATTGTGTTTATTTATTTTAACTGTCCTATCATTGAGGTAGGCAGCTATCATTTTGACGAGGTACATGGAACACTTCTTTTTGTATAATTCTAAGATTATTGAAGGGTGCCAGGCATTATCAAAAGCTGCTGTTGTATAAATTTTGTTTTGTATAAATCTTGTCCTTCAATTTATTGTTTTCTTTGCTTTGATAATATCTATATATTTGTCTTTTATCTTCTACATTTTTTTAATATCCCAAACTAATTAAGTTTTGTATAGGTTTTATGATTCTGTTTGTAATTTTCATTTCTAATTTCTGTATATTAAATAAGTTTTTTTAATATATATTTGCATTACTAAATGATTTGTAAATAAAAATTTTGGATTTCTTTAATCAGTCTCATTTCTTTTTTTTAAAGCAGATGTACAAATAACTTCTATTTTTCTTTGTTTTATCGCCTGAACCCATTAATTATAGTTCCTAAATGAATAAACAAGTCAGTACATGATATATTTTTCACAATTGGAGTTTAAATAATGTCTTTTCTAATTATAATCTGAAGTAATTATTCTTATAGTAATGAAAATAATACATTCACTCACCAATAGTATAAGAAAATTGACTGCTTACTGTGTTATAATTAAAATAAAAACAGTGGACTTAGAAATATACTGAAATATGGATGTTATTACAAAGCACTACATGTGCCTTAAATAAAATGAAGCCTGGGTAAATTCTGCAGACAACTGCCATGATTAGAACGAACTAAGATATTGACAACAGTGGAATTTAAAATATATAAATATATGTAGTGACATTGGGGGCAATAGATTGGGTTTTGAAAACTGAAATGGTTAATAATAACAAAAGCTGCGATTGAAACTGAAAATAAGAAGGTCGGAAAACAATTAGAACGCTTCAATTTATAAATAAAGATAAAAACAGAAGAACTAAGTTCACTTATTAAAAGAGATACAAATATTACAAGAGTTGAAAGAAAGAAGAATACAAGAGGAATAGAAAGATAAGATAACATAAGAAATGGTGGAGATAAATTATTTACAAAAAATTCTAAAACGATTACATTTAACGCTTATTAGATGTTAAAATTTTCCTCTTTATTATGTAATTTCTTCTTTCTCATTATTTAATAAAAGCATGTAACATCCTGAAATTTTTTTGCTTCTCAGTTGTAAGTTAATAAAGACTTTTTCATACTATTATATTTTTTCAATACAAAACATAAGAATCCCGCATACTGTCGTAAGATGTAATTTTTTAATTTATATATTAAAACATTGATATTTCATTCTAGAAAAGCCTAATCTTATAACTGGGAATAAGGCAAAAACAGCACACATGCGAACGGTTGCGCCATCTGGTGGCGTTCATCACACCGGACACACCAAAAAGCAGGTCGAGCGCCACACTATTTATTCTAGCCACTGTACCGTCGTCCATTGTGACAGGAAAACATAATTGATCAGCTACCGGAAGGGCTGCGCAGTTCAAACTTCCGCCGGCCATCTCTCATTTTGAGAACAATATACAACTTTAAAACTAAAAAAACTGGCTGTAATATTTATAAAATATTAACTTACCTGAAAAACTTCTGAACTTAACCAAAACTAAAATTTTTAAATTAATCTAAATTAAGTCTAACAAAGTTTTTCGCTCCTGATATTAAAATAAGATTCTTTTTCTTATTATTTTAACAATGGGATTTTTAAATTCCATTATGAACATATTAGTTGTATGAGTATTGTCTCATTATAAGACGCTTGCGTTGCTAAAAGTGGTACACAAAACTCATTTATTTAAGGACTGCAGTTTAAATTTCAAGTACAATTTCCAGAGTTGCCTGAAATCAACTCACTCAGTGAGGCAGACCCCACTTCGCTCGCTTCGAGACTAAGTAGCCAGTCGGAACTGAACAGAAAGTGGCAATTGTGAAGAGGAGAAATGTATTCGTACAAAGCATACACGATTTATTATAGACAGTTCCCAAGTTGGGGGTCCACTATTTCCCGAATCCAGTCAGTACTCACCTAAAAACGGAACTAGCCTGAACTCCAATTGAGATTTTTCCACAAGCCCTCAGGCCCTGTATAGTCCTAAATAGCTATAGTCCCTGTATAGATCACTAGAACACTAATAGCTCTGGCCTGTACATATGGTTATTTATGGGATAAAAACAGAAAACGTTTCTTTGGAAAATATTTATATATTTTCTTTTATTTCCTGATAAAAAATGTTACATATTTATTTTTATTAGCGTGTCTTCATTTCACAAACACAGAACAACATTTTTGAAAGGTAACAAACATTAATCAAGTGTGACTATGATCCTAAAATATGTGAAATAACAGTAATTCTACTGTAACAATTCCTATTCATGAATAGTTATGCTTGCTATTCCATAGACTTCATACTATAAATTCTCTTTTATGTAAGTTTTTACAATAACAAATATTCTACAGTTTAGACAAAGCATTGACAAAAGTTGGTTTTTTAGCATTTTAATAAAACGAAAAAAAGAAAACAGATTTGATATCTCAACTCTCAAACCAAACGCAAATGACTATTAGTAGTCAAATGTAAATAATTAAGAATATTATAAAACTGAAAATTATCTGTTCTCGATATTCGAAAGATAAATTACAAGTATGAAGAAATCCATTAGACCAGTGTTTCCCAACCAGTATGTCGCGGAAGGGTTACAGGTGGGTCGCGACTTGATCCTACAACTATCAGAAACCATCGAATAAACCATCGAATAAACCATCAGAAAAGATCAGAAAAATCGAAAATCGATCATACATAAGGAAGGGATACGATACAAATATGGTTTTATTCTATATTCTTCTATTCCTATAAATGTGGAGGTATTCCAATAAGGAAAGGTGGGTCGCCAGTGAAAAACGATAAGGAAAGGTGGGTCGCCAGCTGAAAAAGGTTGGGAAACACTGCATTAGACGATAAACCCAACCTCTATATCCAAAGTCTATATAGTTATCTTAGATTTTAAAAAAATATAACTTCCGAATTTTACATTGTATACTGAATGTAGTTAATCTTTACAATAACATTAACCTTCGACAGAAACTTTATTTACAGGTAATTTTTTGTATATATTTATTTTAGTACTTTTCCAAAATTTAATTACTAAAAAACAAAAACGGTATAATAAGGTACAATCTTTATTTTGTTTAACGACTTGCTGATTATTTTATTTATTTTAATTCACCCTTTAGAAAATAACATTTCTTGAACTTTGTAATGGAAAAACTATATTCAAGTGGGTAATATAAAAGTGTTTGTATAAAAGAAAAGATAGTAGCAATAACAGTTTCTTCTGTGAGGCCATTTTATTTGTTCAAGACGAATGGCGGTTAACCATCTAACCATTATACTACAATACTGCTAAACACCCTAGCTGACGTATAATAAATGGGCCAAATGCTGTTTTATTCGGATCAGTTGGTTTGCTTCTCTCATGATCACAAGGAGAGGCCATCAGATTGTTGCTGAGGAATTGGGAATTTTATCGACCCAATTTGAAACTGTTGTGATAGCGACCAAAATCGGTGGCTGTTTCGTTTGTCGTATCCGTCCGTGTCTTAGATCTCGACCTTCTGCTCGTAAGTCGTACTTTCCAAGTAAATGACCAAAAATTTTTTATTATAAACTATTTTATTATTAAGTGGTTTGCAGTAGTCAGCAGAAAAATAAAATTAATTGAATACCTACAGAGTACTTTTTCATTAAAAACATTTTTTTTTGGTTTGTGATAAGCCGATAACTTTATAGTTTGATGTGATAAGCCCACAATTTTATACTTTACATTTCCTGTATTTCAAAGACAGATGAATCTGACCCCGAATGGGAATATGATGCTGGAGAATTTGGTGAACATGGAGAACCGATTGCTTGCTATTCCGGAGGAGTAAAATCTTATCAGAACATTGAAGGTAAAGATAATAATTCTACACATAATGGAGATTTTACAGAATCATCAGATACTGAAGCGTCTGGTGTAGAATTCAGTACTACAGATGAATATTTTTTCTCAACTAACGACGATTCCGAAGAGGATTCTGATCCATCAGAAGAATCTAATGGACGGTTCCAATACAGAGAGGACTTCGATGAAGATTATAATAATGCCTAACAGATAAACCCTTCGCAAAGATCTTTAGAGTGTGAAGAAATGCAAAACGAATCAGAAAATGAATACTATTCGGACAGTGGCTTAAATGAGAAGTGGGAAGAAGAGCAGCAAATTGAAATGGAATTTTTAGAGAATAGACTTGTTGGTGGCTCTTTGCGTTCACAACCTAACTTCATTACTTTCTACAGAGACAGTCATCGGAACGATAATAAAATGGAAGTCACATATTTTCATTATGAAAAATTGGCTTATATTTTCGCTTCGATATTGTAGGATAATAAAATTGCTTAAGATTTGAAGATAATCTGGTCAATTTTAATGATCCAAACTCACTGAAAAACGTTAAGAAAGCACATTACTAAAACATGTAAATGAAACGTTTAACTGAAGCACCACATGATGGCAATTATTGAAAGTACGAATAAAAAGTCAATAGTTATAAACTAAAACTTATATTTGAATTAACAAATATAATTTGGGAACCTCGACTGAAACGGAATTACATATGTTATTTTCCATTCGTTCGAGAACAAGTCTACAATAGCTGTTTTCAATAATAAATGTCAATAAAGATACATGGAATGTTTAATCTTTCAGTGATTCCCATGCCACTTTTGTACTTATTTATGAACTGAACTATGAGCTTAAGAAGCAAGTTTCTTTTTATCTTTTTTTTTCGTTTTTTTTTTTTTTAAATTATACATTACTTGTGTCTTACTACTAGACAGTAATCATTTTACAGCATTGGAATAATTGATTCTTTAAAATATGTTTTATGTAATTATACAAGTAATTTTCTATTTAACTAATTTCTGTTTCGGAAAAATTCTAAAAAAAATAATCTTTATAAAAAAAACCTTAACCTTCGATACAACCTTCATTTACAGGTAACTTTATATATTTATTTATTTATTTATTTATTTATTTATTTAAGTACTTTTTCGAAATTAAATTATTAAAAAACAAAGAAAAAAAAAACCAAAACAAACAAAGCCTCTGTTTTTAAAACAGATTTCCTAAAGTATAAGATGAAAATGCCAAACTGTTTATTGTTATGTTCTGCCTTTTAATTACTTCTATCAGAGTTTTCGTCTTCATCTGCACTTGAATTTCTTAAGTTGTTTCGAGTTTCGTTAAATCTGCGAAATCGGTCCTCAGCTATGCTCTGCAAAAAATCTTCACGATTCTTTTGCCTGATTCTATCCTGAAACATAACTTAAGAATAAGTATTCTGCATAAGTAAACTGAAAACATTAAACATTAATGTGTAAAAATAATGAAACATTAACTTTAAACATTCAAATGTATTAAAAACATTAGACAGAAATGCAATAAATTTAAATAAAATAATTTTGGATCAGTATTACTGATTGAAACGTTGAAGGAGTGAATCAAACAAGAAGACCTATAAAGAATTTTAAGTCTAATTTGAAGTTTCACTGGACTTGACACCACTTGAAATTTAAAGTCTTTAAAAACCCACCCACCCTCCCACCCAAAAATATTCTTTGTTGACTTAAATTATTAGCTGATTTAAAACAGTAGAAATTTTTATACGTTCCTGCAATAATTAATTATATCAAAGCATGCGGAAGTAATGCATTAGTATTTAAAGTTATCCATCATTGATGGCAGTTTCAAACATTTTCGGAGGCATTTTTGTCACGAGCTTATTTGTCAATAAGAACCCATACACAACAATTTTAAATAAAAAAGGTTAGATATCAACCCAAGTTTCAAGAAGATCCATGTAGTTCAAACGGTATTAGACGGAGTGAGGGAGACAGATTTGCAGTGTCTCATTTTGTCTTCATCTATTTTGGAAAATCTTTATCTTCTCATTTTGCTTGTTGCGAAAGTGGATAAAAAATATCAAACTGTTTCTATCAGAAATTAACAATATAGATTTCAAGCTCATTTAAGAGTTCCTTTAACGTCCCAATTGAGATGCATACCTTTTCTTCTCTTTCAATTATCTATTTTCCAGCGGATACCTCTCAAAAGATGAAATGCAGCCTCCAAGGAGAAACAGTCAACTTGTGATTCGACGACCCTTGAAAATAAATTTTAAAAAATAGCTGATTTTATTTTTGTCTCTTAAGCTAAATTTTTTTATCACTTGCAGATTCCTCTCATTTTTCCATTTCTTGCTAGAAGATTGATGATCTATTGTACCCATGCAGGGGAATGTGAAAATTATTTTAATTTCGCATTATAATCAAAGAAATTGCAGAAATTCAAAGCCTGATATTTCTAGAAATCGAGACCTCAAATAACACTACAACAGGGGTTCTCAACCAGGATCCACATGGACCCTGGGGGTCCCTGTTGTAATGTTGGACCCTGGGGGTCCATGTAATATTCTTTGGGGTGCACAGGGATCTCATTGCAGCATACTTATTTTAAAATGGTTTAATATGAATTATTTACCAGTGAGTAGAGTATATATTATTTACCACTGTAGAATAATGTATTTGCATTAAATTAGTTTTCATTCAAAATAAAGCATTATCATTTACTATTTCGTTGATTATTAATATAATCCCTTTACTTTTTAGCTATGAGGGATCCATCAAAAAAAAAAAATTAGAGAAAAGGGGTCGATGGGTAAAAAAAGGTTGAGAAACCCTGCACTACAAGAAAAGAACTCGGACATTTAGTATATGGAAGCCAAAATAATTATAGAAAAAAAAGTATAATTTAAACCTGCAAAACCCACAAATAACAGAAATCACGTTGATAGATTTTTTTAATCTTTTGCAATCAGCTTATAGGTTTCAAAACAAATTACATAGGGGTCGCCCAGTAATCACGTGATGTTTTTTTAGCAACTTTTTTGCCCCCCCCCCCTCCCCCTGGTGTTACGTGGTGAGGTTTTAGACTATCCCCCACCCACCCCTACCCAAAATCACGTGTATTTTCTTGCTACAAAGTATCTTAAAAATTTTCAAAATATTATCTTTAAAAACAGGTATAACAATTTAATTTTGGAAAATTAAGCTCCCTGATAAAAATGTCCAGACAAACAAAGGTTGCAGGTTGTTTCTGACTGCATAAAAAAAATAAAGGAAAGGTGTAATCATGTGAAAAACATATAATTATACTGGTACATCAATATATTTAATAGACATTGTCCTCGGACCATGGATTGACGAGATTTTCTTCAACGCTAACAAGTGTATAAGCATCTTGCAAGTCACCTGTTGGCACTGTGCTTTGTTGAAGATCAATGTCGGTCTCATCAAACCACTCGGCGTCATGATTTTCGCGCACTACGCAGAGAATCGATCTCGATCTAGCGAAAAAATAAATACACGTGATATCTCACTACACCCCCGCCCTCCCCCATTGTGATAGTTCGTGATTTTTTTTCTAACCCCCTCCCCCCCCCTTTCGAGCCTCACGTGATTAATGGACGATTCCATAGGGAAGGCAGAGTTCATCAGAGGTTCATAACGGAGCTGTTTCTAAGGATATTATGTTTGATCACATTTTTATCAGTAAAAAAATTGAAGAATGTGGCAAGCATCAAATTTTAATGGAGCATTTGATGTTTTTGATAGTAAAAATCAAGGATATTTGGAAATTATCGTTAATATCTAATTACCTGTTTTGTTGATTCAGAGCTAATACGATATCTTCCAGAACATCAGGATTAAGGACCTTTAATAAGAAAATGATAAATTAAGTAAATGAATTTCTTTATATAAAATTAAGCAAATGCTGATGAAAACCATACAAAAAAAATTTCTACCAAACTGATGGAAGCATCAGACGATCTACCATTATACATGATAAACGTTAACTAAAACTGAAACTTTTAACATGGTAGATATTTTCAATCATTGAATTGGTTTTTAATATTGTGTCTATAAATCGGCCTCATTAACTTTCAGAAAGATAGAGAGAAGAGACGGATCATAATCATGACTTTTGTTTTATGGTTCTAAGCTACTTTGAAACAACAAACTATTCATGTTGATTTTATTTCTTTTAAACAAGCAAACCTGTGATCACGTGATCATAGATTCTTAGATAAATTTCTCACCATCCGTGAACGCTTTCACAAACTGCACCCACGTTTCGGAGGCCGTATCGGAGACATCATGTTTGATAAGTCACATTACTCACGCAGATACAAATGAACTTGTGAGCATCTCGGAGATCTGGGATATCGCGAGACGTCCCGGGACGTCCGGTTGATTCACGTAGATAAAAATGAAAATGTAACCATTCTCAATATTATATGTAACATTTGTCAACTTATTTATATTTCTGTATCTTATGGTTTCAGATGAGGGCAGGAAAAATCCACTTTTCTTTTATATACATAGGTTGGTTTCTTCATCTTAAGGTTATATAAAAAGTTGTGATAAGAGTACTTCGGAAGAACTATAATTTCGATACTTAATTAGATCGTGAAGTAATCCTGAACATCACACATTTACTCTAACCTGACGAGGAAGATCTACGAAATTGACTGAAGCATTCAGTTATATCGTTTGTCGTTATACTGAATTATCATCGACGAAGCGACGTAGTCACGTAGTAAAGCAGCCAAATCGCGATACAATATTATTCCAGTCACAACAGATTAGTTTTTCATATTAAAATCTATTCAAGAGTATAATGTCATTCAATTTTTCATGGAGAGACAATCATCAACCATTTCGACAATTTGTTAACTTATTTGGAAATAGTTCTAAACATTTTAATAACACTGATTGGTAGTTTAGCGTTCAAATAACTGTTAGATGAGGTAAGTGACCAACTTTACAAATATTTTAAATTTTTAGTGCAATATATTTAGTTTCTAAGTATATCAGTATCTGCGGCTCTCTTCTTTGGATAAACAAAAACAGAAATTAATTACATTAAATAATCAAATAAACAGACCGGGATCTTCTCTTTAATGAAAATCATTAATCTACTGATCTTCGAATTTTTTCGAAACAGAAATTACTTACATTTCAAATTAATTGTATAATTACATTAAAAATATTTCAAAGAATCAATTATTCAATTGCTTTAAAACGATTAGTGTCTAGTAGTAAGACAATGTACAATTTCAAAAAAAAAAAGAAACATTCTTCTTAAGCTCATAGTTCAGTTCAGAAATAAATGCAAACGGGTCGTGGGAATTTCATGTACTATTTATTCTTTTAGTATCTCGTTGACGTCTATTATTGAAAACTAAACTGTTGTAGACTGTTCTCGAACGAATGTAAAATAATCCCATATTATGTAATTCCGTTTAAGTTGAGTTTCGATATTATTTTTGTAAACTTAAATACAAATTTTAGTTTTTAAGTATTGACTATTTTATTGATACTTTCAATAATTCCTATCACGTGGAGCTTTTAGTAAAAACTTTTCATTTACATTTTATAGTAAAGCGCTTTCTTGACTTTTATCAGTAAGTTTGGATAATTCAAAATGATAACATTATCTTCAAAGCTTAAACAATTTCCTTACTCTTCAATATCTAAGCGAAAATATAAGCCAATATTGCATAAAGAAAATATGTGACTTACTTCCATTCTGTCATCGTTCTGATGACTGCCTCTGTAAAAAGTAGTGAAGTTAGGTTGTGAACGAGAAGAGCGAGCAGCAAGTCTTGTCTCTAAAAATTCTGTATCAATTGGCTCCTCATCCTCTTCCCGCTTCTCATTTATGCCACTGTCCAAATAGTATTTATTTTCTGACTCGTTCTGTATTTCTTCACACTCTTGAGATCTTTCCGAAGGGTTCATCTGTTCACAGTCATTAACATCTACTTCAACGAAGTCCACTATGTCTTGGAACTGTCCATTAGTTTCTTCTGGCGGATCAGAATCCTCTTGGTAATCGTCGTCAGTTGCCGAAAAATCTTCATCTGTAGTACTTAATTCTTCATCAGAGGCTTCAGTATCTGATGATTCAGTATCATCATCTGTAGAATTATCATCTTCTCCTTCAATTTTCTGAGATTTTACTCCTCCGGCGTAACAAGCAATCGGTTCTCCATGTTCATCAAATTCTTCAGCAACATATTCCCATTGGGGGTGAGATTCTTTTGTCTTTAAAATGAAGTAAATGAAAATTATAAAATTGTGATCTTAAAACAAACAAAAAAAAAGTTATTAATTAAAAAAAAAAGTACAAGTCAATATAATTTTGTGCTAAAGCATAAATTTAAGGGCGACCCATAATAATAAAATAAATTAAAAATATTATTAATAATAATAAAGAAGTACATTAAATCACCAACAATCGTCAGTTTTATGAGTCCGAGATGTTAAGCATCAAGCTACAGCTGACAACTGAAACTAAATGGTTGCATTTCTAACCTTTAAACTAATAGAGGAAATCCAATGAAAACAATGCCAAATGTCTCAAAACATGAGGGGGGCGTTGCCTCTGAAATACCCTTTTCCTACTTTGTTTAGGCCTCTGAGCACGTTGGTAAAGTCCATTTGTCGGTCGGATCTTTCGTTCGGGAGATTTTAGGAGGGTACAATGACAACAATTCAAAATATTTCGAACATAGGGGGGCGTTGGCTCCTGAAAATACCCCATTCCGATAGTTTTGGGCTTCTGAATACCACGGGAAAATCCGTTTTAATCGATCCGAACTTCAGTTCGGAGTTGTTAGGGACGCACGGACGGATATGACAAACACAATGGTTACCGAGTTTGGCCGCTATCACAATAGCTCCCATATCAATTCCTCAGCACTAAAAGACCCAATCAATTCCTCAGCATCCATCTGAGCTTCTCCTTGAGAGCATGAGAGAATCAATTCAACTGATCCGAATAAAACAGCATTTGGCCTACTCATTTTACGTCAGAGGCCATTTTGCAGTATTGTTGTACAATGGTTAGACGATTAACCGTCGTAAGTCTTGAACAAATAAAAAGGCTTCAGAGAAGTCACTTTTATTGGTACTATCTTTTTTTTTCATTGCACACACTTTAAGATTATTACACACATCAATGTTATCATTCCAGATAACACAAAGTTCTAAAAATGTTACTTTCTAAATGGTGAATCGAAATAAATAAAGTAATAAGCTAGTAGTGAACAAAATAAAGATTGTAGAAGATACAGTATGTACTCTTAGTTTTCATATTTTTAATAATGAAATAGGAACTAAGGCTCTGCTATGTCAGATAAAATCAGAGAAATAGTGTTAGAGTAAAAAAATTAGAGAAAACCTCTATACGATTTTCACAATATCTGAACAAACAATGAAGAAAAACACCCATTCTTACTTGGGATTCTAACCCAGAAATAAAAGGCATTTTGTCAACTCTCTTGCAATTACTGGACGGTTAAATTACTGCTCATTTTACAGAACTAATATTACTTATGTAGTAACCATCCCTGTAATCACCGTAATTTTTATTTCTATCACCACCAGACAGTATTAACAAAACACTACGAAGAGGAATGCTGAAACAAAACAGTTTATCAAAATAAAAACAGCTTAATAGAGGTTTTCCGATAACTAATTGTCTTCTTACCTCTTATATAAAATAGTCATTTCTAACTTAATTGAAAGAACACGGTTTTGTTTACAGTAATTTTGTTTTATACAAAAGTAGGTTTCCATTCTCATGGAAATATTAGATAACATGACAGATAACAAATCAAGTATACACAGCATTACTAATCTAAGAAATGTTGCACTAGATATCTCAGCAGATATCTAGTAATTTGTTTGATGTTCTTCTGATTGCCACCAATGATATGGCCTGGATCAGTGGAGAAACGTCACAGGTGGAAAAAACGTATTTAGAGATCGTAGTTTCATAAGGCAATCAAGTGTAACTAAAAAAGAAAAAGGATCACAGGAATGCTCAATACACATTGCTAACACCCCTCAGTAATTTTCAAGATTGTTCACTCTACGTTGGCAGCTTTTTAGATTGCGGAGAATACTAATGGCAGCAGGTGGTTCCTTTAAGTGTAGGACTTTCCAAACGCTGGAAAAGTACGATGGACAATCTTGTAGATTACTTTGAAGGTGTTAGCAATGTGTATTGAGCATTTCTGTGTTCCTTTTTCTTTCTTAGCTACACTGCATTGCCTCATTAAACGATGATTTCCAAATTCCTGTTTTTCCACTTGCCCCTCATGACATTCCTTCACTGACCGAGACCACATCAGTTGTGCCAATCAGAAGAACATGAAACTAGCTTTCAAATGTATATTTATCTATTAATTGCAGGGTTGCCGCATGTTTTGCAGATAAACAGTTACCATGACTTCCATAATGGTCCTTCTCTATGGTTAGTAAAAGGCTTTACAATAAACTTAGACCATCTAGTTCAAATGGTATTGATCATTTCCTATGAGCTGGAAGCAAAGCGAATCATAATCATCAAAGTTAGTAATAAGCATTTTTCACATGATTTCATATTTGCCTATCTATCTATTTATCTATATATATATATTTATATATGTTTGTTTCAGATGGACACTAATTTCAACTATTCTTGAAAAAACATCGAATTCTTTTGTGCAGTACCGGCTAACATTTTACTTTCAGTGAACATCCCACTATCTCCAGTGGCTAATTGTTATTAATCTTTATCGCTTAAGCTCTTGCACCTCATTACCTGTTCGTGAGATCTTAACATTTTCATGCAAGAATAAATGTTTAATATTTCTTGAAAACATATTATAGATCTATGTAATAAGAAAGATACACAAATAGAAAAACATGTTTGTAATAAAAAATATGAATAACTATAACACTAACGGTGAGAGGAATGGAGGGGAAACTGTACATCGCGAAAATGAATGCCCTTTTGTAAGATGAAAGTACACCTGGGGTACGTCAAAAATATATAGGTAGAGGGGCAAACTCTCAAGCGTTTTTGATATATTTGATATTGCTTTAATCGATTTTCGAATATTAGGTTTTTAACATTCTCTTCATTTCCAGAGCAAGTTTGTTGTGACGCAATGTGTTAAACCTTTAGTACTGATATATGAGGATCCCACGTTCGGTTTTGCTTAGGGGAAAAGTTTTATTTATTTATTTTTTCACTTTTTCCCCTCCATTTGTTATCGTTTTTTTTTATTTTTTCAATTATAATTTTGTGAGGATTATTAGATAGAAAGGTAATGTACGATTAGAAATAAATAAGTAATATTCTCCTTAACATATTTCTTATTAAAAAGATTTTAATTCATTAAATATAAAGTAACACATACACAAATGAGCAAATTAACTAGACTATTTTGTTATCTTGTCTTTAATCTTTTCTATCAAATAGCTTTTCTCTTGAAGTTTTATCAAGAGAAATATGTTTCAATATTAATAATATTAACAAAATGTTAGTAAGAAAATATTTCTAACCGTACATCACTTTTCCACATAATATTTCTAATATATCCAGGAAAAAAAACGAAAAAAAAACAAAATCCTATAAATGTTCTACAAATTTTGTTGTAAACTTTTGTGTCTAACCTACTTTACAAACGTTATTGTACGTCAAACGGGAAAAACGGTTGTTTCGCGATCCCTCTTTTGTACGGTTACGCTTAAAATACAGGAAGATATAATTCTGCGACATGTTTCATTCGATTATTCAGGTCAACTACAATGTTGAAACCACTGATTTCGCCCCTTAATTTACCTTCCCAGACTTCCAGCAAGTCTTCATTTCAAAAGGATACTAAATTATGGGCAAAATCTTTCGCTAGGCGTAACCCGCTACCGAAGCATTTCCGGACCTATGTTTGTATAATTTTGTTTCTTACTTTTACATGTAGAATGAGCTCCCGAAGTTTCTGCATATCTTCGTGAATCACCCTATATATTAATAAGGGATTTTTTTTTACCAGTATTAAAACTTTCATATTGAAAGAATATGTAGTTCGTTTCATACCTTCTAATCACTATCGTAACTCCCACCTACGATGACGAATATATGTTGGCAAGTCAGAGCGTTTGGTCGAAAGATCCTCGTGATGAAGTTTGGGCCCCGTGCCATTATGATAACTTCGCCTTTTTCCAGTGTTGTGCAGGCGGAGGCTCCATGTACTTTAGTTGTATTTCCGCAAGGTTCTATTTTGTCTCCAACAATGGAAGATACCCCTTTGGGCATACATCCACCGCATTTACCATGGTCTTGATCGTCATTCTAAAAAGAAAAAGATAAGGAAAAGGTCAGAGTCCCGTGATTTGCTAATGCTTCCAATAATTTTTAGATATACTATGTTATTATCATTATTAAGTCGTTAAAATCAAGGTAGTTTATGTAAGTAGAGAAACTAAGTTACATAAGAATCGAAAAGAAACAATCAATTTTAAGTAAAAGCAATATAATAAGAAATACGCAAGAAATATCAAAATAATATTGACTGTCCATCTCCAAGATTGACTAGCCCCAATTTTTGGGGGCTAACCAATTTTTGCTTCCCAATTTTTGGGTAAACAATTCGAGAACAATTAATAGAAATATGCTATTTTTTTAAGGCTACACCGCTATTTGTTTAAGTTCATGTGAGGTAACAATGAGTTCCGATATACTGAGACTATGACCTTACTACGATCTCAGTTTTTCAAGGGGTTTTCATTTAAATTGGTTCTTCTTTCTCTTCAATTCTTATTGCTTTAACAATGTGGACATTCGATCATTTGTTCAAGTTATGACATCTCCTGCTCATTCGCCAGTATAATTTATTAAAATAGTTAATAGATAGGTGTGTATATGTACCACGAGATGGTCAATGGGAGCCCTGGAGTTAAGGCTCTCTCAGCGTTTTAATGACCTGGATGTGAGATGAGTTTGTGTGGTTAGCCCAACGAAAAAGAAAAAACCTGAATAATGTTTGTCAACTTTTTTTTTTCCTCAAAATATTGGGGGGGGAGGGGTGTACTATCTTTCCCAAATTCCGCCAATGATCCTGCGACATGCTTATTCCCATTTCATCTAAAACATTTCTGATTTGAAATGACACTCTTCGTCACATTGAAAATCCTTGCAATAAAAAATGAAAAGAAAATTAATAATCTTAAAATCTTTAAAATAATTCTAGCTTTGTATTAATTAGCTATTCATAAATGCATTTTTAAATGGGTTGCTAGTCTCTTACTTTAGATATACAAATTCTCGATTTTGTAGATGATTCTACCTCAAAGAGATTATTATAATACATATTTGGCAAATACCAAACATCAACTTCTTCATAAAACTTAACTGAAGACAAACTGTTCACTATTCTCACTTTCCGTTAACTTATCGGGTCCAACTCTGGCGAAATGGTAGATTACATAATTGTATAAAATATCCTCTACAATTATTCTACAATTCTATAAATTGAACTTTATTAAATATTTTTTATTCTAGCTAATCAATGAGAGATTTGTAATAAATTTAAAGTTTCTGCGCCATATACAGGGTAGTATAAATATTGAATCAATCAAATTATCAATAGTGAAAACCAGTTTTTTCTCATCCGTGGTTTCGCAAATGATACTTAAGCATTAGCATTAAATAATACCCCTAAAGAGGTTTTTCATTAAACTACATTTTTCTTTAATTAGGTGATCTGAATCAGTGTCTTTTTTTTTTATTTTGTTTTGAAGGGGATTCGAGTGTCGAAAGCTTAGAAACCGTTGCTCCATTATGACAATTCAGTGCAAATGAATGTTAAAAAGTGGTTTGCCTAACAAAACAAACATCAAAACTTAACAATTTTAAATGAAATGTTCTTAATCAAGGTTTCTCGGCATTGGAAATCATTTTAAGAAAAACAAATGAAGAAAAAAAATGAAGGCAAATTCGAATATAAGTTAAAAAAAAAATGAACTTTTAAATGGCCAACTTGAGTGATATTTTGTTTGTCTTAATTCTATATTACTTACATTTGAGGCATAAAAATTCCTTCAGACTGAGGTCATTTCAAAAAAAAAATTAATGAATTTTGAAGTGTATTTTCCTCAGTGGAGTTTTTTTGTTCTTGACTTAAGTATTACTTTTAGGTTATTAATACACAACTTAAATCATTCTGAATGATGAAAGCTTTTCAATAATAAACGAAAATTACTTACAGCAAATGCATTGCCAAGGTATTTCTGCCAAAGGGATTTCGAAGCTCTCAAATCAATGGGGCACAAACTGGTCTTTCTGAAATTGATTAAAAGCAATCTTCACCTTCTGAAGGCTGCACATTTATAAAGATACTTTAAAAAGAATGAGCTTACCGTGTAAACATTGAAAAATATAGAGAATTGTTAGTAACTTATAAAAGTTTCTTTTCTTTTATGTTCAAATTAATTTCAATTTGTTTTTCGTGAGTACTTTTTCAACATAATATTCAATGCATTTGTTATCGTGATTAACTGAACTTAAGATTGGTGAAAGATTTAAGAAAAGGATTGGATTTTTCAAGAATCGCCGATTGTATGTCGACAAGTGGATAGAATTCTACTGATAATATCATATCCCCAAGGAATCAGTATTTGATGTTGGAAAGAAACATTGCACTCAATTTGTAGTTTCTGAAAAGGAATCAAGCAAAAGCGCATCAGAAAGACTAGTAACAGTGGTTCTTTTGAGTCTAAGGGCTTCTGAATCTGATAAGAGGATAATTGCAAACACAATGAAGCTCGGTTATAACGCGGTCGTTTATATCGCGAAGTCGGATATAACGCGATTTGGTCTAGGACCCCTTCTATTTTCGAAAAGGTGTATAATTGTAAAATTATCGTTTTTTCGCCTAAAATCACATTAAAGGTGTAAATTAATATGCTTGTTAACTTATTATTTACAATAATTGAGACTCTATACCCACCCTAATGTCACGAAAATGCGTCAAAAACAATATATTTTTTTAAAAAAATACCAGAATCGCGGACTTTTTCGTTTAACCAAAATGAATATCGAGATCTATTTTTCTGCCAATGACAACTAGTAAAGAGACCCATATAATCTAATAGGCGTATGAATACCTAGTTATGATCCACGTGACTCGTCGTTTGTACAAGATGCCAAGATGGCAGCGCCAAATCGATTTTGGCTAATACAACCCATCAAAGTGTTGAAAGGTAATTATTTATGTATTTATAAATATAAAATTCTCTCACATAGCTCTGAATGATGTAGGTAATCGCGAAATGACCACTTTAAATCGATTTAGAATCGTGGCCGATAATAGGGTGCGATATACGACATTTGACGTCGCGAAGTAATAAAAGTTCGGTTATATCGCGGATTCATCGCGATCTTCGAGATCTTGGATCCGACAGATCGCGTTATAACCGAGCTTCTGTGTAGTTGTAACTTAAAAATATTTCTGTTCAGAAGACCCAGCCAATTTAAGAGTCCTTCCTTCAGTGGGGAAAAAGAAACAAATATATTCAAAAATCACCAAGAATGGAAAACTGCAGTTTTAAGAACTGCTTAGGTGCGAATTGACAAGAAATAGTAGGGCAAAAACAGTACTTTGAGATCAACACCACTATTTACTTTTATCCCAACAGTAATGGGATTATAAGCTACTGAAGTAACACAATAGCTAGTTAAGGATATTAACAAATGTAGAAAGAATATTATCATTTATTTCTCTCTATTTTCCTTTCCAGTGACGAATCATGTGGAAAAAAATATTCGCAGCGCCACATTTTCCCCAAGCGATCATTTTTGAAATATATTTTCCTACAAAATCTGTTCTTCCTAGAAATATTGCTACGAAGGTTGTAGTATTTTTTTCCACTTCTTTATCTAAAATGACTGAAAAGTGCTATTCTAAGGAACGATTGAAAAGGAACGATTGACACTGACCAGCCTTCCGGGATGCCTTCCAGATCACTTGGGCTATAGTTTAGTACAATCTTTGTTTTCAACATACACAATTGATCCTCGTGAATATTCACATTCACTGATAGAATCCTTTCAGATTGTCGAAATCTCTAATCGTTTTCTCTTAAAATCCAACCTTCACTAATTGTAACTGGTGAAATGTCAAGGATTGTTCAGAAGTATTAAATTCTTTAGTCTACTGATTTTCACATTCCCACATTTATCGTGAAATCGAATAATTTGCGTTAAGTTCTTCCACACAACTGAGATAGAAAACTGTTCTAGTACCTAACTAACTTTCTTAATTGCTATTAGCTTAAATAAAGGCCTGAGGCCTGATAAGTAATAAACTTAACATCAATCTATTATTAAAAATACAAATTTATAGTTGGTTTCAGAATCATTAGCGCTTTCCAACTTACTTTCTAATTTACAACAATTTCACTTATGTTCTTAAGAAATTCCTGAATTATGATACCATCTTTCTTTCCAGTAAAACCACTATGTAGACAAAATATTGGGTTGGTAGAAAATTATCTTTCGGTTTTTTAAGTAAAAAATAAAAAACACCTTTTTCAGTTTCACCGGAACTTTTATTGAAAAACGTCTTCAACGGTTTGTTCCACTACATTCTATCATCTTTCAGACAACTTCATAATTCCATGTTTCCACAACTTTTCATCTTTTTGAGTAAAAATGGGTTCCAGGTGCTTTTGGAGTCTTCCAGGGAATTGAATTTTTTCCATTAAGATAATTTTATTAAGACCAAAATAAATCGAAATCCGAAGGTGCAATATTTCATGAATAGGGCGGATAAATGAAAACTTCCCAGCTACGCTGTAACAGTTTTTGATCAGTTCTGATTTAAATACACGCTGATATGACAACTGTCACAATACAAAATGGTGTCGAATGGCAATAAAGGCACCTAAGAGCTACTAGAGCCAACGTACGTAAAAGTAAAACCGAACATACTTTTTGGTCAACCTAATACATTGGAAGCAGCTTAACAGTCAGTGAAGGCCTTTCCTTGTAGGCTCAATACATGAAATTAAAAATAAAACATTACTACGAAATATCAGGAAAAGTAATGAATAGAAAAGACAGTTTCTCTGACAATAATCTAACCACTATTTTTGATTTTTCATATTTGTAATTACGATATATCAATCATCAATATTTTTGAACATTCATAGATAACTCGTTTTATAATTGTTCACTATTATATCATTAATGACCACACTCACCTCCAAGAAAATTAATCTTTCCCAATCAATAGGCTTTATTTCTTTGATCACACAAATATTTCAAGAGTACTTTTATTTAATGGCGGAAGAGTGACGAGAGGCTATACTGCGCCAGAAATAAGATATAATGAAGAACAAATAGTTCTATAGTAATTT
The DNA here is from genome assembly GCA_023159025.1 of Thereuonema tuberculata. Taxonomy (NCBI): domain Eukaryota; kingdom Metazoa; phylum Arthropoda; class Chilopoda; order Scutigeromorpha; family Scutigeridae; genus Thereuonema; species Thereuonema tuberculata. Next base: position 34,997 of record JAFIDM010063978.1, read on the forward strand.
TAGAAACATGGAACAAAATTACATATCTTTAGTAGCTGTGCAGAATCAAAACTATTAATATTTATGCTAATTTTTCTTAATCTTAATTATGACTTCTGAGCGCGAAATTTTCTACAGCTAAGCATTGATCATTTTACAGTACTTCCCAATTTATAATAAGCTGTTATTTTTTTTTACAATCGAATGGTAGAAAAGCTTTTGATTTGCATTTTTTGGTTATAAGACTTCCATTGCACTAAAACTTCTGATGAACATGAAAAGAGAGCTGTTCCGTGAAACAATCTGACAACTATTTTCAAAATGATGGCAAACGAGTTTTAAAAGTAAGGGTCGTTGATGGTTAAATTTAAAATGTTTTCATTCTGAAATTAAAAATTGTTGGGAGGGTTTCCCTATGTCGACCTGCGTTCTGGAGCTTAATTATTTCCTAACAGCAATAAATAGTAACAGGTAAAACAGGGTTAACTATAACAGTAAAATTTTCTATTTCTGCCTCAGCTTTACTGCGAAAGAATATAAGGTAAATCTCCAATTATTTTTTTTAAATTGTGGAAAGAAATCACGGATTTATATGGTACATTAATAGCAAAATGTTTTTACATTTGCTTCTAAAATTATTATATTTTTTAAATTGGCACGATATTATGGACCACAAAATGCTTAAGGACTTAATAAATAAAAGGAATACTATACCAACTACCTTAATCGTCACGCATTGGCCAGTGATACGGAGAGTATCGCGGTCTTTGATCTTGCAGGATGTAATGACATGTGGGCCTCGAATTCTCGTAATGACGCAGGAGCCCATTACTGTCGTCACCGCATTTTGTCCACTAACTCTGGTAATATCAGCACGGCCATTGGAAGACGTGGTCATACATTCGCCATCGGCTACGTTGATGAGGTTCGGTCCGTTACTCATGGTCATCAGATTCCCATGAATGACGGAAGACGAAATCTCCCCCTAAAATCATTTTCAATCAAATTTACTAATGAAATTCAAAAATTAGTGGTATTTTAACTACAAATATTTAGTAAAAAAATATTTAGTTCAAAGTAAGACTAACTATTTTCCCTGAAATGCAGCCATTGCTTTAGAACTGGAAGCAAGAAACAACACTAAAGTTGTTTTGAAAACAATGAGCAGCATAAATTGGCTCAGTAACACAAAAGGTAGGTCGACAAAACTGGTGGAACCAGATTCGAGGCCTGCTGAGGTCACAATTTTTTTGTCTTCATATTCTCCAATTAAGTTGGTACAAGGAATTACGGTGAGAAGGCAACTCACCCCACACCTGATCTCAGCTTAGTTCAGCTCATTGTGAAACGGCACAGTCCTAGTTTCTGTGGCTCCTATCAGAAATACCTGCTTTATGAGTAAATAAGACAAATCGAGAAATATTGTTTGAATAAAATCTTAATGAATTCTCATTACTCTCTAGAAAGATACTTTCATTGGTCAATTAACAGAGCTAAAATCAAGAACTAAGTCTTTTAATTCTTTTTATTAAAGCTATTGTTTTGAATTTGGATCAAAGTTTCTTTTTGTTATGGGTTTTGAAATGGCAATTAGCATTTCAAATGGTCAGAGTCATTCCGCAGGTCTAATAACGATAAGATTTCGCTACCAATGTAAATTTTTTTTTGAAATCGTATCTTATTTAAAACAGAAAAGAGGTAATTATGTAAACGGTAAATAGTACCACGGAAATTCACTATATATTTGATATTTTCGAAAGAAATCATTAAAAAATCAAAGATTTCTTTTCGCATTCTTCCAAAAATAGATATATTTAATGGAACTCTTTGGCAGGGTACTGGATGACTGAAATTGTAGCCCTCGGAACCAAAATAAATAAGCCTTACGACCATAACACTTACTGTTTACTGCAAAATAATAAAAAGTTTGATTAAAGATCAGAATTCAAATTGCAGCCGAAAACTTTCAAAACTGAAAATAAAAATGAAGGCTTCCCTGAGTATGCCATGAATATGTTATTATCTAACAGGATTCCCTAGTTTTTCGTATTTACTGCTAAATAATGAAAAGTTTGGTTAAAGACCAGTAATAAAATTGTAGCAGAAAACTTTTAAAAACCCAATTTCAAGAAATACACTAAATATTTACATTGTAAAAAAATATTCTTGACCTCTAAGTGTAAATAAAATTGCCGAGATTTTCCTAAATGTGGAATGATGGACAAATACTAAATAATCAAAACAGAAAGAAATAAAGTAAAACTGATTAAAAACCTTTTAGTATTTAGATATTAAATAAATTTAGAAATCCACGTCATGTCTAGTCGAATGATTAGGCTTATTAATCAATTTCAGAATATGTTGGTCTTAACAATAGTTTCTTTAAAAAATTTTATATTTTTAGTTAAAATAAAAATATTTACAGTTGATAAAACTTGAAAATTAGTGATTTGAATTTAATTAAATCAAATTTTAAAAAAAAGAAGAAAACTTACAAATTCTTTGGAGTTCCAGACGCCCATGTTGAGCCTAATTCTTGGAAGCTAATATTCCTTCATATTTTGGTGAAAATTTTTTTAAGTTCTTTTTTCGAAATCTTAAATTTTTTTATACGATGTCATGATTTTCACGAGTTATTACGGAAACTATGGAATGATATTTAAAAACGCCATGGAATTTTGAATGAAATGGAACTGTTACTACGACGTTGTCCAAGCAGTAACACTTTAATGATCTGACGAAAATTCACGAGTATTCTTCTATTCACATCAGTATTCACATGCTCTGTTCTTGATTTCGTGGTTGTAGACAACACAGATAACAATGCTATGCAAACTATTTGTTGGTATACTTTTAATAAACAGTTAAATAATAAACGCAGCTATGCATTTAAATCTCCATGCGAAGCGATTACTGCAGTTATCTGCATTGTTACGTAATAGTGACTTTTTTAATTGAAAAGTTATTTTCAACATCTCTACATTTCCGTTACTGCGTTGAAAAATATAGAAATTATTACTTAAAATCTTGAATGCGAAATCAAAGATTGAAGAAATCTTTATTGATCAAAACTTTCCGCAGAAATCTAATAGTAAGAAACCTCACTAAAATTATCGTTTAGCAGAATAGTTGTTAAACAATTCTTACTATTTTTATAATAATTTGAAAACGTTCCGTCCAATAAGATGTTAAGCGAATTAGACATTGTGCGAACATTATATGTAAAAGAAACTTATACAACTGCATTGCCTAAATAGCCACAATACTACATTCTACATTATACTACATTCGACCTAACTGTTGAGCTATGGTGCTATAGGGTAATGTTTATGTAATTAGTCATAGCGTTTTTGACACGAATGGCGGATGCTAGCATCGAAGTGAAGCTGGCATATGAGGACGCCGACGTGATGATCGTCAACACCGCCATATCCAAGGCCAGCGAATTCGACAGCGTTATAATTACTGCTGAAGATGTGGACATACTTATTCTGTTGACAGCATTAGGTATGTCCACAAAGAACATCTATCTTCAGAAAAGTGGAAGAGGCAGTGGTCCCAGTGTCCTCTTCTCGCCAAGTTCCTGCTCCTTTCCCCCCAAGGACATACTTTTCCTCCACACAGTGAGTGGTTGTGATACCACGTCACCACCGTATGGATTGGGGAAGAACAAAATTTGCAGCACCTATATGAAGAATACTTCCCTCTTTGCAGCAGTGGCTCCGTTTCTCACACCAAACGCTACTCCTCGGCAGATCAGCGACGCTGGAGAATAGTTCCTGGTAGCAGTTTATGGAGGCGACATTAACAATGACAACCTCGACGACCAGCGGTACCGATTATTCACACGATCAGTGATGAAGGCTAAATTGCAACTAGCCCGCCTACCACCAACAAGGGACGCTGCCAAGTACAACTACCTCCGCACTTACTAGCAAGTACAGGCGTTGTTAGGCAATGAACTTCTCCCATCAGTTTGGGGCTGGAGCCTAACCACGCGAGGGGTACTACCAATCCCCACAATCAGAAATGCTGCGCCGGATGACATCCTCCAGATTGTTTCCTGCAAGTGCAGCAAAGGCTGTAGCACCGGAGCTTGCAGCTGCAAGAAAGCAGGTCTCCGGTGCTCAGCAATGTGCAAGCACTGCACAGGCCACTCCTCCGAAAACGCCCCCGCAAATGATTTGAACGAGGAGGACTCACCAGACATAGTAGACGAATACGACGACGTCGAGGACGTCATTGACAGCTTGATCGCTCAGGAGGACGACGAGTTGTTAGAAGCAGAATCAACGGCTAAGAAATCCCGACATGAACTGAATTAAGTACAAATGAGTACCTACTATGATATGTATATGTATATACGAGTACCTGTCAATAATAATATCTCTATTCCTCAATATAATGTATGCCTTGTGAATACCTTAATATTGTTAATTTCATTAATTTTTTCCACAAAAGGATTACGTCTTTTTTTTTAAACATGCCCTGGGATAATTTTGTAGTTCGGGGGGGGGGGTATCGATCCGAAAAGTTACTAATATCAATAACAACATGATGTGAATATGGTTGGCTTCTATCAGAGAAGAAAATTAGCTTTTGTGAATTGGGGTTGGATAGAGAAAGGGGGGAGCGGGGATGGGGTTGGGGGGGGCGTCCAAAGTTAGTGATTGTAAACAGGAACCATAATTACAACAACATTTCATCATAATTCGCGTATAACAGAAGAAATAAGGTGAAATTCTGCATTTTTGGGCATTTTTTGCGCCATATCTCGATAACGAATTGACATACAAACATGTTTGAATAGTGAACATTGTAGGAAATTTAACATTCTACAACATAGTATTATAGGGACGTAAGGGAAAAAAGTTATTCAGGAAAAACCGGAGAAAGGTCGAAATTTTTGCAGTTCCCCCCCCCCCCCCCTCTTTTCGCACAGGGTCCTCGAGGTCAAAAACTTGAGAAAATGTTAACTAACCGTCCCTGAACAACATCCCAAAGTTTCATTAACTTCCGACCTTTTTCTGCCTAAAACTACGTGTCGACTGGACTATAAGGCCGTGGATATTCCTTATAGTTTCTGATTCTTGGGGCTGTGATTCTCGGTTTTTATTAAAGGAGGACGTTACACAGATCCCTGGAACACCAATAGCTCCTCCCTGTAAATGCAATTATTTATGTGATAAAAATATCTGTCAACAAGAGATGTTTTTCAACTAAACCAAACTTTTTTAAACAACGGAAAATTAAAATATCTTTCTTCCGGGTGTTTTTTGATGCTCTTCATTCAAACAGTGAAGAAAGACACCATTGCTCCTACTGCCTCTCATACCTACTAATAGTAGTGAATGCGTCACTAGAGACGTCATCACAATTAGTGAAGAGTAAAGAGACACTTTGACACTTTTTTTTTGAGAAATGTGTCGAATGTTTAGTAACAATTCTTCTGATTCACAAGGTTTTCTTTTATTCGGTGCTTTTAGAAAGATCGTTTATCTTTTTATGAACTTGAATTTGTCTCTTTTTTTTTTCATTTTATCCAACTTTTAGGAACAACAAAGAGCTCCATCCATTATGGAACAACATTCTTTCCTCAGAATTGATTTGATAACATGCAGAAGTTAATTCTATACTCGAAATTTAACGGAATAAAAGATTTTCATTCAAACAAAGAACGTGCATAAAAAAATGCTTAATTTCTGCATAACTAAAGAACCAATTTTCCCGCTCACAATACTTGTTACTGTCATAATTCGCTTAATACTGAATCAAAGCCCAGATTGGTTTAATCATTTAAACATATTCAATTAACCGCAACAACCAGTGTTGGTCGATACTGAGTCACAATTAATGATTAGTTTGAAATCTTGTAGCTGATATTACTAATTTTTACGTAATAAAAAAAATACAATTTCTGGTCCGTTTTCTGATAGATATGTCTTAGTAAATAAATGTTCACAGGAATATCTGCATGATTTCTAATAACAGTTAGAATGAAAGCCTACAAAAGATTATAAAAAGAAATTAAAGACAAAACTAATGATTCCAGGAATTGGTAAATACTTTTTCCTAAACGAAAATTGTAAGGTAATCTTTTGGAAATATCACTGTGTAGAAGAAGGAGGAACCTAAGAAATTACGGAACTTAGGGATATTTGTGATATTATTGCTACTCCTTAAGTAATACTGCTATCAATTTTTAAAGTAAAAGCGAATTTTAAATTTGAATTTTTGTTGTTGTAATGCGTTCTCCATGAAAGAATCCATGATAACACACTGGGGCAAATGTTACTCAAGGGTCACAAGAACCAAGCGTTGGGTTAGGAGTTTTCCTTCTCATTTTGGAATAGATAGTGAAGGCATTTCCCCTGCCTTCCTCAGGAAACCATTACGGAAAAGCGCCAAAACTAGAAGAGAAAGTGAAGAAGAATCAAACACAAGAAAGGATTAAAGATCCATGCCGGTGTCGGGATTCGAATCCAAGGTTCAGACACATCAGCCCGGTGGCAGATCTGCGCCTTGACCACAAGGCTGTGCGTGAACAGCCATATCTGGATTATAGTTCTTATATTTCGTTGCTTGCAGTTAATGTTGGGATACATTAATGCTGACACAAAATGAAAAAATCTTTTTCCCTCAGTTTTTGTTGAGGGAACAAAATTTCATTACAAAGTTCTTCCTTAGAAAATCTTGTCGCTGTGCCTTTCAAATTACTAAGATGAAATTTGGATTCCAAAATATCTATAAACGTTTGCTATTATAGTATTTTATCCATAAGAAATGGAGAAATCGTAGGAACTTTTAAAAATGTGTCAGGAAAAAAACTTATTCAAAAAGTTTCAATCGAAAATGTTATAGGATTCTAATTTTTCGGCAGTTGTAAAGTAACATTTAAGAATAATATAGAATGGGAACGATAATTTGAAATCCACTCACGGCTATCATTTTTAGTATTTTGTAAAATTAAGTTCGATTACAATTTTCAAATGGCAGAATTGTAAGCTGAAAAGTAAAACAAGTTAAATAGTTCTACTGGCTAGAAAGAGACAAACACGGAAGAAAAATAACTCTTTTAAAAGATTTCCATTTAGAGCTATATTGTTTTATTGTGTGTTATAAGCAAAAATTCTACACATATCTTGGTTCTACGGATCGTTAAATGAATGGGGCAACTTAGTATCATAATTTAGTTAATGGATAATATTTGTGATGCCTTACAGCGTAGAAGATATTAAAAAAAGTAAATTGCCACTCATTTGAATCTACAAAGTAAAGCATACATCGCAGTCATGTTCGTCAGAAGCCTCGCAAAATAATACAACATAAATCTCGAATTTAAAAAAGGACTAGGAAAAAAATTTACGTTTTTTATTTACATCATATAAACTAATGCTTCGAAATCATTCTTAGAAAAAAACTCAAGAATATTCGTTTTAATTTCAGTGGTTGGGTGTTCTGCATAATCTATTCTGCTTAACTGCCTTAGATTCAATCATTTTTGTGCATGTCCTTCCTTTTATATAATTGTTGATAATAATTTGATGGCATATCAATGTTACACGAATAGCAGTGAAAGCATTCATAGATTTTGTAATTTTCCTTTTGAGTCTGATTGTTGTCTGTACTGTTGTGTTATAATTATTATGGTTGCCTCTTCTACAATGGAATAACGTGAGTCACACTGCCTTGAAAGAAGGCACGAGAGTTTGGGTGTAGGTTAGGGATATTAACTACTGCAATTCTTTTTAAATCTATAAAGGTAGTGATAAAAATCAATCAACATTTCAATAGTTCTGTAATGTAATCCACTAATTTACAAAATTCGTGAGAAAGATGTTGCCACAAAACCAAAAATTTAAGATTTTGCTGTTAGGATATCATGTGTCTACTATCTAAAGAATCTGGGTGAAGTTCGAATCATAACGAACACCGAATTCAAGAGTCTTTGTAAGTTGCTTTCAGTTTTTATAATGAAGTTCTCAGTAAAAGTACTCTTACGTTCGTAAATTTGTTAGGAATTGTAAAGAAATTTCACTGAAACAAAATACCTGAAATATGGTAAATAAATTTAAACACTCATTAATGAAATGGTTGACTTCATAATTGTCTGTTATAATACTATGGATATTTAGTTGCACTACTTAGTTGTAGTTAAATCTATAATTCTAAGTAAGGTAAACCTATAATTTTAACAAAATATTAATCTATAACTTAGCAAAACAGTTCTAATTGTAACTACACATGATTATTCATAATTATTATTAATATGGACAATATTCAGTATTAGTTATATAACTGTGCTTAGATTGTAAAAATTATCTTACTAACTCCTAAAAAACTCTTAAAAAACTATTTAAATTCAGAAGACTTACAAATGCAGTGTATAGATTATGTAATATTGATATTTATTTTCGTTTAGATACATAAAGAATTCATATACCTTATTCTATATACTGTGTTCTTTTAAACGTTTACAATAGTTTTGCAATCTTACAAATGAATTTAGATAGAATGAAATTATTATACTACATGTAGTCTAAATGAGGAAATAATTTATAGAACCTAAAGAAAAAGATTTTTAATTTTGCCTATCATGACGTGATTTTAAAAAAAATGGGAACAATACAAGAGATGATATATTTGAACATTTTGTTATGCTTAAATATTCGTTCTAAAGGATGTTGAAAAGTTTTACAAGTAGAAAAGTTTTACAGTAGAGTCCCGAATACTCGGCACTCGAGAACCGGGATAACTCGGTCCCCCCCGTGGCAGGGCGAAAAAACCCCACTCCCTTTAAAAGTGTAGACGGAATGTTAATTCTGCTATTGTCCCTAGAACTATTGATATTTTATGATCTTTATTTTAAAACATACAGTCAGTCTTAAAATGTTATGGGCAAACCTTTATTTCATAATCGGATGGTCCACTGTGCAAAGTAGCGGTCCTTTCATTTTGTTTGTCCGTTTGTTCGTGAGTCTATTGATCACAAGAAAACCATCGCAGTATTGTCCTCCCAATGAATGATGACCGGCGGAAGTTTGAACTGGGCAGCCCTTCCGGTATGTTTTCCTGTCTTAATGGACCCCCGTCGTCTGTTTTCACTGAGAAAGACATGTTGATAATGCCAAATTAAAACTTCTCTCGAATATTTAGAGTTATTTCAATACCAGTTGCTAATAATAAGTATTTTTATAAATAAATAAATATATATTATTTATAAATACAATGCTCTTTTGGAAAGTAACAAGCGATTCGCACAATGGCGGCTTCCGTCTTACAATCAGACGGAAGTGCCTGACCAGACTAATCGATGATACATGCGCAGATCTTACAAAAACAGGGCGGCCACCATTCATTTTTTTTACTATAGTCTGATTCAATCTGGAATTCATCATTTTGAGAAAAAAAGTAAAAAGTAAATCAGAGTAAGGACTTCTTGTTCTGGAAATATCAAAGAAATAGCATTACTATTCATTGAAAAAATGACATTTCATGGCCGAGTGCATCGAGCTTCAATTAACTTTGATGGCTGCAGTGTGGACGTAGCTAAAATTAGTGGGGGGTGCTGTTCCAGAAAAATCTTAGCATTTGTTTTAAAATTGTGTGAAAGGAAACAAACATGCATAAAAATTAATTTATTAAGTTTATGAATAAATTTTCTTTTTATACAAGTTTGTTTCCTTTCACACAATTTTAAATGAAAGGCTAAACTTTTGTTTGGGCATCACCCCCCCATTAATTTTAGCTACGTCCACAATGCAGCCATCAAAGTTAATTGAAGCTTGGTGCACTCGGACATCATAGTTTCAATTTACAAGAATGTTCAAGATTAATTGAAATTCCCTACCTTGTGGGTGCATATTTTGCTTATAATAGAGAACACCGTTACGTAAATTTCCATTAATTTCGAGACTTTATCACACGTTGTTTTCTAATTTTCCACTCTTTACGTCCACCGAATGTTGTTACGATTCGTCCAATACATTCCTCGCTAGAGGGCTCTGAACACCTTACCTTATTTAATGCCCACCCTGTATATGTTAATAATTTGTAAAAAAAAAAATATTTTGCATCTTTTGTGCATACTTTACTTATAATAGCGAACCCCTTTAGGTAAATTGCCATTAATTTTCAAAATTTATCACTTCTGGTTTTCAAAAATTGCATGTTTAAGTAATTATAAAAAAAATAACCAAGTCATGAAAATATCTACATCCTATCAATTAACTTAATTCGTTCAGCAGTTGCTGAAATGAATATTCAATTCATTTTAGAATTTTCTGTTAACAATTTTACCTTTTATTTTAATAAAGCATTTTTCTTGATTCTTTTTTCACTGTCGATTTTTAAAAAAGCAAAATATTTATTATTATGACTACTGTGAAACCTGCAAATGCGTCCACTAATCTATTAGCTCTGTATGACTGACTACGCAATGCAGAACAAATGATTAGAAGCTCTCTGTGATACGTAGTAGGTGCCTCGATCTAGCTAATAATGGAATGGCAACCTGTGACGTAGTATCACCTTTACGAGCTGAGTCAACGATTCAAATGATTTTTCAATGGTATCCTATAGAATAGCCATCCATGACCCGCCTCCAACGCTCATCAAGAATTGAAGTCGGACTGTCGTACATCTGCGCCTGTTTGAGCATGTTCTGAGATTTTCTGTGGGTGACAAATTTTGCTATTTAGGCGATCACGACAGAAGTGGAATGTTGTTATTCCTTAGGAAGGCACCTGTTGTCTCTGCAACATGTGGTGTGGTATTGTCTTGCTGAAATATAGCACTGGGGATGTCCTGCAGATACAGAAGACCGATCGTCAGTACAATTTCCATTAATGTAAAGGGCATTCGTTTTGGTGGTGCGGACTCTATGAGAGCTGATCTGGTTTTGCACCCTATGCACCCCAGGCCATACTACCTCATGTTGACTACACTATTCCTGATTGCTCTCCACCTGTCGTCTGCGCACAAGTATGCGGCTATCGTTTTGATCTAAACATAAGCGTGACATTGTGTCATTCATCACTTCACTACCTTCGTTTGCTGCACCATTGCAGCCTGGGAGTCAACAGCTGAAATATAAATAGAAGCCTCAGGAGGGGTCAACGAATCTGCAGTTCCAACTGTAATAACCGGCGAAGTACTGTTACAGCTGACATGGCAGAAAACTTCAGAGTTCGCTACTGGTGCTCCAACGCCGTTGATGATGCAGAATGATCAAATAAAGACATCCTCATGAGATGCTGGTTATTCTGGGCGGTGTCTGTGTACGACATCTATGGCCTTCTCTTCATGCTCAACGTCCCCTTCGTGCCAATCCCTACACACTCTTTCCACGACGAATACATTGCAATCTCTCGGAAGGAACAAACTAGCCGATGAGATTTTAACGCTGTAATGCTAATCATTTGTTCTGAATTAAGGAACATAATATAAAAATCAAAATTAAAGTTCGACTCCTTCCAGATGTTCTGTTTTTATGAACAGTTGGGCAGAAATACTTTACTTTTCAATCAAGACTTGGCTAATCAAAAAGTTTCGAAGATCAAAATTTTGAAAAATTCGTATTACACAGTTAAGGGCTTTTAAATACGATGTCATTAACTTACAAGGAGCGATCACCGTGTGTACAACGTGGAAATCAATGTCTTCCTGTGAGATGAAAGTACAAAAGGAGTACTACAAAAATATATTTGCGTTGAGGGGTTAACTCTCAAGCATCTTCGAGATATTTCACATTGTTTTCATTGATTTACGAGTATTAGATTATTAACTTCTTGTTCAATTATAAAATAAATGTGGTTGTGGGGCAATGCTTTGGTTTTGAGATCCTGAGATCCAGCATTAGATTCCGCGTGGGAGTCAAGATTCTTATTAAAGGTTTGACGTTCGTAAAATGTTATTATCAAAAAATCAATGCCATATTTTTACAATTGCAAATCTGCACAAATCGTCTTCACTCCTTTCAAATGAAATCACCCTATCGATTACGTGATCCTGTTCCCGCGTCCTAGCTTCTTATTCTTGAAAAATCTCTTTATAATTCACATTTGAAAAGGAAACGCAGGTCCTTTTCAAAATGTTTGTGAATTTTAATATATAAATTTATAAATGTATTTGTATGGTGGCCTTGATTTTTTTTGCTAAGGACAAGGTTCTGTTTTTTATGATTATTATTTATTTATTTAATTTTTTCATTATTATTCCTTTTTTTTTATTTATATATCGAAAGGTATACCTTGTGTTCCAGAAGTATTCCACAAGGCTTACAGAAGTAAGTTGAAGTGACCATATAATGTAAAACTTACCAAAAAGAAAAATAATCGTTAACTACTACAACAAAGAGAAAAGGGTAAAAAGAAAGGGAAATCATATTTGATTACGACAAGAGCAATACCAAAGAACAAAGACAATGGCACAGTACGTTAACTTAACAAATAAATACAAATATATACAATTATATACAAAAGACAAGAAAAACTAAAGCACACATTCTGAAATAAAATTTTTAAGTTCTATAAATACTTTTTTGCTTTTCACCAGTTTTGATAGAATTGGAGGCCAATTTATCGATTGAGATCTTAGTTTCTTTTGCAATGACAATCTCTGCTGGGAGAAAACAGGACAGTGCAGCAGCAAATGTTCTGGATTATGCTCTTTATAACCACACGAACATGATCCACAAGAGGCAAGGCCAAAACGAAACAGATAGCCTTGAAAATTTCCATGACCAGTGAGAAACTGAGTCACATTAAAATTTGAGATAAAATGTTTATTTTGTAACCTAAGAGGAATAGTGGGGAAAAACTTCTTAGTCCACTGAGCCTTTCCAGAATGCACGTACCAGGGGCGTATATAGGGGGGGGGGGGTCGGGACCCCCCCCCCCCACAAAAATGAAGGTATGTCCCCCCCACGTTTTTTTTTTGGTTTAAAGGGGTTGGTTTTTCTTTTTTTTTTTTTTTTGGTTGATTAGATAGGTTTCCATCGTTTTTTTTTTGGTTGAACGGGTAGGTTTCCAACGTTTTTTTTGGGGGGTTGAACAGATAGGTTTCCATGGGGTATCTACTTAATTATATTAATCTTGGGCCCCCTCCCCCTCCGAAAATATATTCTATATACGCCACTGGCACTCCAGCTCATTCTGGTTTTACGGCTGTGAAGGAGCTTCCAATGGGAAGGAGGTGGGGTCAAATCCAGAGAGATATCACTTCGCGTAGCCTGTTTGGCCAACAAATCAGCACTTTCATTGCCCATGTTCCCACAATGGCCACTAACATGAGCAAAGTCAACTTTAATATTATTAAGCTCAAGAGATTTAATAATGGTCTGTGTCTCGACAACAAGCTTCTCAGCATTATTGACATCCTGAAGAAAATGCAGTGAGGACAAGGAGTCACTGCAGACCAAGTATTTCAGTGGGGTGGAGGTAGGGGAGTGTCCCTGCATGTACTTGGTCACCAGGTTCAAGCTCAAAAGCTTTGCCTGAAAGACGGAGCAGTCATCGCATAAACGATATTGCTTATAAGCAACCTCAACATCACCTTCAAATGCAACAAAAGCTAAGCCAACCTTATTATTAATTTTGCTGCCATCTGTGAAACACAAATACCTGTAATTCTCCAACTCACAATCATCGTAATTTACCACAGTAATCGAAACTCTGCTAGAGGGGTGCGGAAGAGAAGACAAAGGAAGCTTCCCATTTAGGGAGTTCATATCAACAGTGTTTGCTATCAAGTCCTTAGCATTTTTGGAACCAAGAACTTCGTAGTCAATTGGTGGCAAGCCAGACAGCACAAAAAGAGCGTCATAACTGATAGTTCTATACCCACACACAATCCTAAGGAGAAACCTTCTCTGCACCCTTCTTAATTGCCTACAGTTAATTTTCCTGTTAACCGAACTTCCCCAAGCTCCAGATGCATAGGTAAAGATCGGTACAAAAACTTGTTTGTAAATCATGTTCATTACGTCCATTCGTAAGCCGATAGTGTTTTTGAAAACCCTAAACAGGCCAATAAAAAATTTTTCCCACTTATTTGACAAAAAAGAAATATGGTTTTTCCACTGAAATTTAGTGTCAAGCATAACACCTAAATATTTCATTTGTTTAACCTCCTAAATAGGATCAGAACCAAGGGAAAGGTGAATTTTGAAATCATTTCTTGATTTTTTGTGGACCATCATCACTTTACTTTTGGCAGAGTTAAATTTTAAATTGAACAAATTGCACCAATCGAACGCAAAATTAAGGATTTCCTGTGCTTTAAAACATGCAGTAGAAAGATCCATATGTTGAATAACTAAAAACAAATCGTCAGCGAAGGCAATTTTCAAACAACCCTTAAACTGTGATAAATTACAAAGCAAGTCATTCATAATAAGATTTCAGAGAAAAGGTGCAGATATAGATCCCTGCGGACAACCCTTTTCCAAGGAAAATTCTCTGATAATATTTCCAAGAGTAAAAAGTGCAGAACGTTCAGTCAAAAGATCTTTTAATGAAGTTAGTAAATTTTTGGGAATATTAGACTTCCTGAGTTAGTGAATAATTCCCGGCCACCTTGGATGTCCAAGAAAACCATGATGGTGAAATAGCCATTCTGTTTACCTTTATTTACAATGTCACAGTCGGACCAGCGCATCCTCCGTAGATTTCTGAGGGGTGAAACCATACTGATCTTCACGCAAGACTTTTTTATGCCTCAAATGCCAATTTAATCTATTTATCAACTGCCTCTCAAGGCTGTTATTCCTTTTTCTTTCTTTTTTGTCCATTCTTTGATGTAATATAGGGTTTTTTCCTTTCTTTTTTCTGATTATATTAGAAATAGTAGGTGGAAAAGTAATATACAATTAGAAATATTTTGCTCCTGATGTTTGATAATATTATTATACTTGATAAAACTTCAAGAGAAAAGCGTATTTGTGTAGGAAAAAAAAGAAAAGATAAAAAAATAGTTTTGTTAACTTGCGTATTTGCAGATGTGATACTTTATATTTAATAAATTAAAATCTTTCTAATAAAAAGGAGTTAACGAGAACAATATTTAATTATTTCTGATAGTAAATTACCTTTCTATCTAATATTCAAAGCATAATCAAGAAACAAAAAGAAAGAAAATGCCTTATCATATCGCAGGTAAGAAGACAATTTGTTATCGTAAAACCGTCTATTAACCTGTTTTTAATTTTGATAATTTTTTTTGTTTCAGCATTCCTCTTTGTAATGATTTGTTAATAATGTCTGGTGGTGATAGAAATAAAAAACACGGTGATCACAGGAATGTTTATCATGTAAGTAACATTAGTTCAGTAAAATTAGTTAGGTCATTTAACCGTCCAGTAATTGCGAGAGAAAATGCCTTTTATGTTTGGGTTCGAATCGCAAGTAGGAATGGATATTTTTCTTCATTGTCTGTTCAGATATTGTGAAAATCCTATTGTTGTTTTCTTTAGTCTTTATACTTTTTTAAAATTATTTCTATGACTTTATCTGGCAAAGCATAGCCTTAGTTGCATATTTCATTATTAAAAATATGGAAACTGAGAGTACATGCTGCATCAGCTACAATCTTTATTGTTTATTACTTGCTTCTTACTATTATTTTAATTCAACATTTAGAAATTAGCAATTTTAGAACTTTGTGTTGTCTTTAGCAATCAAATGTATAATAAAAATAAAGTGTGTGTGTGTGTGTGTGTGTGTGTAATGAAAAAAAAAAAGACAGGACCAATAAAAGTGGCTTCTGTGAGGCCTTTTTTTTGTTCAAGACTAATGGCGGTTAACCATCTAACCATTGTACTACAATAGTGCTAAATACCTTCAGACGTATAATGAATTGGTCAATGCTGTTTTATTCTGATCAGTTGGTTTGCTTCTCTCATGCTCACAATGGGAAGCCATCAGATTGCTGAGGAATAAATATCCCAATCAATTGTTGAGGAATTGATTGGGATATTTAACGACCCATTTGGGAGCTATTGTGATAGCTGCCGAAATCGAAAGCCATTGCGTTTGTCATATCCATTCGTCGTCAGTGTCAGTCCACCCTTAACAACTCCCAAACAAAGGTTGGGCCGACAAACGGATTTCACCGTCGTTTCAGAGGCCCAAGACCTGTAGGAGTGGCGTAAATTTCATGGGCCAACGCCCCCTATGTTCGAAATATTTGTCATGGTACTCTCCCAAAAACTCCTGAACGACTGTAGGAATGGGGTATTTTCAAAGACCAACGCCCCCCCCCCCCTCATGTTCGAGATATTTGGCATTGTTTTCATTGGATTTCCTCTATTAGCTAAAAGGTTAGAAATGCCACCATTTGATTTCAGTTGTCACCTTTAGCTTGATGCTCAACGTCTCGGGCTCATAAACTGACAATTGATGGTTGAAATCCGTATAACAATTTTTTTTTCTTCTTATTTTCCAAACATTTTTATTATGAAATCTTTTATTGGGTTTGTCGGAGTAGTCGATCAGTGAAATAAAACAACTGATTTGAATACCTACAGACTATTTTTTTTTTAATTAAAAAAATTTTTTTGTATGTGTTAAGCTAAGAATTTTATAATTTTACATTTAATGTATTTTAAAGACAGAAGAATCTGACCCCGAATGGGAGCATAATGCTGAAGATTTTGATGAAAATGGGGAACCGATTGCTTGCTATTCCGGAGGAATAAAATCTCTTAAGAAAGATGAAGATCTTCAGGAAGATGAAGATAATTCTACAGATAATTCTAAATCATCAGAAAGTAAATCCTCCGATGTTGAATTCATTACTACAGATGATGATTTTTCTTTAACTGATGACGATTACGAAGATTCTGATTTGGAAGAAGAAGATGAAGAGGATGTTAATGAGATTGAACACTGCAACACTTCTCAAACTTCTCTAGAATGTGAAGAAATGCAGAACAACTCAGAAAATGTATCCAATTCTGAAAGTGGCATAAGTGAAAAGTGGGAAGAGCAGTCAATTGATACAGAATTTCTAGAGACTAGACTTGTTGCTGGCTCTTCTCGTTCACTACCTAACTTCATTGCTTTCTACAGAGGCCCTCATCAGAACGATGACGAAATGGAAGTAAGTCACATATTTTCTTTTTGTAAAATTGCCTTATATTTTCGCTTAGATATTGAAAGATAAAGCAATTGCTAAAGCTTTGAAGATAATGTGTGATTATTTTAAATTATCCAACCTTACTGAAAAGCGTCAAGAAAGCACATTACTAAAGTATATAAATGAATCGTTTTTCTTTGAGCTGCATGCGATAGCAATTATTGGAAGTATGAATAAAATAAGTCAATAGTTAAAAACTAAAATTTTTATTTGAATTAACAAAAATAATATGGGTACCTCAACTTATACGGAATAACATAATACAGGATTATTTTACACTCGTTCAAGAAGAGTCTAGAACAGTTCAGTTTTCAGTAATAGATATCAATGAGATAAATGGAATTTTTA
>JAFIDM010063979.1:0-28100 GCA_023159025.1 Thereuonema tuberculata
GTTAAATGTTTTTTAAACTACATTTGTGTGTCGGCGTCTAATTTCATATAATTTTAATTATTATTATTATTATTATTATTATTATTATTATTATTATTATCATCATCTACTATAAGACTCTTTGAGATGGATGAAAACAAATTGGTATCGTACAGAGAGAACATTCTATATTAAATATACGCCTACTTGTTCGGCACGAATTAAAAGTTAAAAAAATAATTCAAAATTTAAAAATATTTTTTAAAAACCCTTCCCGGACGTTTCGGAACTGAAGTTGGTCAAGTTCCTTCCTCAAGAAAAAATCTAAAAAGTTTTTAAAAATTATTTAACAAAAAAAAAGCACCCTCCCCCTATCTGGTGTTACTATCCCTGTCAGGAGTCGTCGAGAAAATCCTATAAAAGAACATTCTATAATTGGGAGGGGAGTGGAAGGTGTTAAGACATTGAATGAAATATTCGCCGTTCTTAACAAAACCTAATCCTGAGTAATGGTATTTAGAACGTAAATTATTAAGGTAAATAGAGTAGACTTCGATAGCAGTGTGTGAGGAATTAATGATGGGATGGCAATTGTACCAGGTAGGTGCCATTAGCTGCAGGTTTATGACTTTTTGGAATCAAATATTGTTGAGGGATATTGTATCTATTGCATAAGCACTAAGTTGAACAGAACGAGGAATATAACTGTTGGAATACAATTGGTTGTTTTTGATATAATTCAATATAGGATGTTATTTTTTCAATGTTGTACTGGGTGTGGGTGTATGAAAAATCATTTTGAAGGAAGGTATGGCCCATGGTGTGGTAAAGAGGTCGGTCCATAATTACAGTGGCATACCCTTTATCAGCTGGAATAATAAACAGATCGGCGTTTCTTTTAAATATTCTTCCAATTCATCTTTATGTAATTCCGAATTCAAATTTTGTCACAATCTTCTGATTTCTAAAAAATATCCATCACATTTTATTAACAATATATTTCGCCGAACTAAACAGTTTGCGAAGATTCAGTTGGGGGATTTATTTTGCCAATTAAAGATACCATAATCAGCAGTTGCCGACAATTTTCTTTAATAATGAGGCAAATTTGAAAGAATTTCCTCTAAAAATTTATACAAATTAAAGTAACATCCAATTGTTTCTTTAGATACTTCATGTCAATCGATATGCAAGTATCAACCAATTTATAATTGCTAAAGCAGCTTTAAGATATCTAATATTAATGAAGTTCTGTTAATAATATTTTCTATTTTTAGGGAAATGTCCTATTAAAGATTCAGTTCTGATTGATAATAGATGTTATTGGATTTCACAAAAACCAGACACATGGTTTGAAGCAAAAAGATACTGTTCCGAGATGCATCCCCAAGCCTATCTTGCTCAGTTTGAGACACATCAAGAAACTGTCAACGTTTTAAGCTATTTATCGGGAAAATGTAAGTTTCAGTGAGATTTTTTATTTAATTAAAATACATACTCAAAAAGATAACCCATCTCTCAATTGGTTGACTTCTCATTCATATTCTGTTCTTAAAAATGTGAATAAGGAAATTCAGAAATGATAAATCATGATTGTATTTTAACAATATTATGTAAATTGAAAATTCATTAAGTAAAATTAATTAGTTTTCAGTTTAAAAGATACGCAAATATATTGTACCATTGAATTTTGTTTTTAATACACAGTAGCTCTCCAATACCAGTGGTAACATGTATGACAGTATTGATATTTTTTCGATATTGTTGTTAAATAAAATGAAATGCGAATGTTTTTCAAAAGGAAAGAATAGTATATACTATGAATACATGGAAAAAAAAAACAACCAAGGCCTGCACAAAGAACAAAAAAAAAACTTTCAGGTCTGCTATCAGAGAGAATTGGTAAGGGCCCTGCTTCGAGCTCATCAGCCCCATACGCCCTCTCCAAGACAAAACCCAGAAAGTCTTGAGCATAAGTGGAGGCCACCCCCGCACCCGATAGTTACCCCGAAGCCAAAAACCACCAATAATAAATTAGGTGCTACGGTGGTTTTGTTTTTGAATAATTTTTCTGCACGTTAAATTTCTTTATATTTAAGGTATTCCATGCAAAGCAGCAATTAAACTTGGTCTAATGTAAACTAACCGACTCTTGAATGCTATAAAATACGTCTATCAATCCTAATTTACAAACAGTTCTATTTGGAACTAGAAAACATAAATCTTGATAATCATATCAAGATAACTTTATTAACATTAATTAAACATTAATTTTATTTAATTTAATTCTAAATCCATATATACATTTATCTTATATGTAATTAAATTGATTAACTTTTACATCAATTATATCTGCTTGATCTTCGAATTTTTGTTTTATGAATAAGTGATATTTAGTTGATTCAATCTACAACTTAAGCTTGTTCGCTTGATTAATACCATATTTCCCATTCGCATTCACATATTTCCATTCTGAAGAGATAATCTTTATGATTCTGTACAAAATACTATAAAAATGTCCTCTTGATTCTTCTTTATTATTTATATTCAGAAAAATGAATAAGTTATACTATGAACACGTCCGCTCAAATCTTCTGCTAATCAAAGTCGAATCAGTAATCTTAATGACCTACACTACGAGCACGACCACACGGATATTCCTAGTAGTTAAATTCAGGTATCTTAACATTGGAAACATCTTTGCTCTGCAACTTTCATTCGATGTTCATTACATTAAGAAAACAAAACTATCTTTAAGAATAACGTGTTCGTACTAAAATTGTTTACAGAAATACCGAAGTGTTCCCTGCCCTAATCGGTTCTGACAAGTAATATTTACTTTTATCTCGATTCGGAATTAATGCTATAAGCATATATGCCATGAACAAATTGATTTTTCGATCTGGTATCTCTCCTGTTATATTTCCTCCATGTCCCTCCGCAAATCATGGGTACATTATGCTTTACTTGAATTGGCAGAGAGCAACTGGAACATACATCGATCCACCTTTTCTTGTATTTACATTCATGACCAAATAAAATTACTTTCCAAAATAGCAAGAAACCAAAGCAATCGAATGCTGCCTTCACGATGAGTTCGTAGCCAACAACCTTCTACACCAACCAAGGTTATTTAAGATACAAGGTTTTCTCCGCCGCGAAAAATGTTTCTATTGGCTAGCCCAATGACATCACCTGATTGCACGGTTGGATTGCAGAGCACTCGGATTTTTAGTGGACATCCAATAACTATTTCTAACTCAAATTAAAAGTTTTGAAGTATTTAATTTTTTTTCCGATTGAAATATTATTTTTTGTTACCCACTTACGATAATTTAGAAAAATAGAAAAAATATTAAGTTTAAATGAATTTTAATTTTCTTTTTATCTCTATTGGTAATACAAATTTACTGTCGTTAAAAATATATCTTTGTATTCACTTTCTTCATGTATTAAAAAGAGAACGATTTCATTAACAAAATATTGTTAATGTCTAATTAAGAAAAAGTTTCCACTGTAAGGAAATTCTTTTTGGACTACAGTAATCCTTTAAAGAATGTAAAGTTGCTAAACTCTCTTTCAATGAAAATGCAGAGATTCCTCGTTCAAAATTCAAGGAAATGATTAAAATAACTCAGGTTCTTAGCTCAAAACTTTTTTTTTAAGATTGACATAAATTAAAGTGTATATAAAATATCGGAGAAGAACTCATGAAATCAAATCTTTAAAAGTTCACAGACAGAATATCATTTTTACTATTTAGTAATATTACAAAATACCAATTTTGTTAAATAATGAAAGGAACCTAAAATTATGTTAAACTAATTTAAAACAAACATTTTAATTTATGAATATTTTGAACATAATTTTAATTTTCGTTTGAGGAAATTCCTTTCACCATTTAAATCAACAATTTATTACAATACACGTAAAAATCTTTTATTTCTAGAAAATAAAACAAAAAGCAGAAAAAAAATTACGAATTTCATCAACTTTTTCCTTAGCTTTCGCGCAGTCTGAGCCAAACATCAAGGTAAATTCTGCTGATGATTCCTAATAAGGATAAAATAGCTTTCAGGATTCCTGTTGATATTGGCTCAGTGTGCGAAGGCATACTGTCCAGTTGTGATTTTTTCCTGATGTATGAATTATTATGGACATTAAGTTTTTCTAGCAAAGAAATTTAAAAGAAAAAAGCAGTACATTTCTTTAATTTTCATTGGCCTTTATTAAAACGACGTCAATATAGTAATTTTTGTGTAATATTTGATGAAAATAACAATGAAATTTATAATTTCTGTCTCGGTAGTATCTTTGAAAAGTTTCTTTTTTGATTTATTTATTTATTTAATTAATTATTTATTATTTTAGTGTAAGATCGCTTACAAATTTAATATTTCAAATAATATTTCGCTGATTTTCAAAATATGTTTGTGTTTTTTTTCAAAAAATGAAGTACTCTATTCATTATTTGAATAGAAGAGAATTTCCAAGTTGCAACCATGTGATGTCATGCTCAAATAGAAAATATCGCGTTGCCTACTATCCAGCGATTTGGACACCCCCCCCCCAGCTCCCACCTTATACCACTTCTCATCAACAAAGCCGCTAAGTTCTCTTCACCAATAAAGCATAGCACTATCCCGTCATATACAGTATATTGATCTCATACTAGTATTGTTGACTGTGTGCAGAGAGACTTACTGTTTCATCTTATTGTTGATAGTATCTCTATCAACATAAACATCTTCCAGTAATACTTGAACAGAGTAAGGCATCAAATCTACTTACAATGTCCATATTATTCATAAACAGTATGTTGGCGGAATTTTTTTCTCCCTTAAGAAACATCTTCTCTCTTCGAACGAAGACCCATAATTTCGTGTTATTGTTCAAGGCTTCCTTTTAACCGCGGTGGTTTCTTTCCACCTCTTATTGCTGGAGAAAGCATCCGGTGTTGCACAGTCCAATTCTCAACACCTGCACATCAATCGGCTGATCTCAGTGTACGCTGTATCTTCACCGATGCCTTTACCATCGCTTTGTCAACTTTGGAATGCCTGGTCCATTGCTGCAGCTGTCTTATTGCTACTTCTTTTTTCCTACTGCTAGCTGCAAACGTCCTGTTTGCTTCCTTAGGATCTCCTTTTGAGCTGCAGTTTGCAAGGCTGCTGATTCCGGAATAATTCCCTCATATAGACCGTTGCCTATTAAACTAAAATCCTACTTCTGGTAACTTCTCCATTTGGGCTGCCGACGTATAGACTATGGCCTATCAATTAGGTCCTTCTTCTTCCGATTTGACAAAGTAGAGTTATGTCTTCAATCTCTTCTTCTGAACTGGAGACAACTGGACGCTGCACACAGACTTTAGCTTTCCCTCTTGAGCTGAACACGGTTAATTTCTGTCCATGGAATGATTCCTCTTAACCTGAGCTGGAGATGGTTTAGATGTGGTCCAGGAATGACTGCTCAACGTGGATCTGCCTTCGTTATTAATAGGCTTTTCAGGCCACTTTGACTGAGCCAGGCCAGTCGACTTATCTAAAGGGCGGCAGGGCTACAGCGGTCCTTTCCATTGCCCTAACAATATAATCGCTAGATATTGTAATACGATGTATTTTAGAGTATTGTAATTAAAGTGTCTCATAACTTCATTTTTTTAAAAAGATTTCCGTACATTTTTGATCATCTCGTAATTTATTATAATTTATCATAATTTATTATTAGAACACATAATTAATTATACTAATAGTGTAAATTATCATTATTATTAATTGTTTATATCATGATCTTATTTAGTTGCTTTGGACAGATACTGGTGGCTTGGAGGAAATGATTTCGAAAAATTACATGATTTTAAATGGATTGTTGGCAAACAAAATGTGCTTAAGGAAGATTGGTGCCCAAATGAACCAGATGCGGAGTACGAAGAACAACATTGTATACACATTGAAATTGACAAAGATCATGGAAAATATTGCCTAGGAAACTTTGCCTGTCTCTTTAGTACCTACAATAGCATACATTTTTATTATATCTGTGAAATGTAAGCGAGTTATTTATGAAGAATAAATGGAGTAAAAGCAGAACTTCATTACTATCAAAACTTTTTCAGACAAATATTATTTCATTATTATGTTCTTATAAAAATAAATTTCAAAAATCATAAGTTAAATAAACATGAACAGATTTTATTCTTCTAATGTTAAAAATATTCAATAAAAATTTAAAAATGAGTTACTGGTTAGTTGATTTACTTAATGTTATCTTTATCATTAAATCTAGTATAAGATTTAAAAATTAAGAAAAGATTAAATGTAATATTGATGTCAGCAACTTTAGTATTCAACTCAATAATGAATAATCAAAGCATGTAAAGCCGTGTTTCCCAACGTGGGGCCCACGCCCCACAGGGGGGGCAATTTAATTGTTAAGGGGGGCAATTCGAAAATGGACTATTTTTTTTTTTTTGGTTGTGAAAGTTAAAAAATGTCGGTAATTTGTTTTGTTTTTTTGGTTGTGAAAGTTATATCTTATTTTATTGGGGCATAGCATACTTTAGATACTTTAGGTGGGGCGCAGTACAAAAAAGGTTGGGAAACACTGATGTAAAGTATCTAAATTTTTTGAATAATGATATAACATACCACTTACCAACATATTAAAAAAAAACCACATATTTAAAATTGTAATAAAACTCTCTATTATTTTTGCCGGACATCACAGCCGTCTTAAGGCGATTAAATCAATTCAATGAACCAATTTTTATACAGGATTATCCAAGGAAATTAATGTGAATTAATCAGGTGTGACAGAATAGAGTCTTCATAGCTTTGAGGAATAGTCCCATTGTTGAAGGACGGGCGTGCGGGAACTATTGTCTTGCTTGGGCAACACCAAGACGAATCAGTGGAACAGGGTAGTTGAGTCAGCAATGGAATATTCCTGCATCTGATGGGGAAGAACAACAATTGTTTTTTTTTTTTACTAAAGGTAAGAGAAAATTGTGGGTTGATCAATCATTTTTGGATGACAGCCCAAATTTCCTAATAGAAATAACCGAAATATTGCGTATTAGCCGAAGATATAAGGTCTTGGAAGAGATTTGCTTCTAATTATTTTCTTGTGATGTCTTACGATCATTAATCAACTCATACATGTTTAAGCGAGATACGTGTTTGACAGAATCTAAATCATAATTTCGATTAGTGTCTCTGTAGATTAATGTTTTCTGGTCGTTGCTTAAAGAAGTTGATTAATATAAAGAATGGGTTGAATCCAGTCCATTTGCATTTACTGAACAGGTATTAGATAATTTAGCTCATTGGGCAGAAAATGTACAGATATTGCATCCGGCTTTGTCCCTAAAAAAAGCCTTTTCTATAAAAATGCATGGATTGAAATTTAGTCTTCTACTAGTATAGGGTGGTTATCCTTACTTAGAGAGCTCTGGAGCGAGTTCTAAAGCTTTTAATGAAGAGGGATTTGGACATCAAGTATTTCAAAGGATACGTTCGTCATTACTAGAAGAGGGCTTCTCCCATTTTAAGCCGAAACTGTAGTATGTATATTGCTAATTTCGTTATTTTGCGCTCGTTATTTATTGAAACTAAAAAGGCACAAAATTTGTCACTGTATGGCGCAATGGCAAAAATTTACATTAATTACATAATGTTTCGTATTGAGCTCTGTATGGTAAATATAAAGCAGTCTCATCTTAATCCTGCGTTAAAACAGCAATTACAAAATCGTTGCAGGAAAATTCCCTATTAGTGAAGCTGTGCAATGAAAACATGGACAATCCCGCTTTTGTTACGACTGTAGTGGAATTATCACGTCAGTCTCCATATGATAGTTAGTGTGCCAGCTCTTTCCCATGAAGAGGACATGCTATATTCCACTGTGAGGTATTTCTGTATTATCTTTGCGAGATGCACATGCTACAGTAGATAAAGCATAATGACGCAGATAATCGTATCACTTTTGCCTTCAGTTCCTGGAGCTAAAGATAATGGCTGTCACTTCACCATGGAACATGTTTTTGAGTGTAAACCCCATCACTCATAAGTGAATGAGCATAACTTTCATAACTGTTGCATTCTCCAAATGTGACAGTATGGTGTGGATTTAAGGCCACTTTGGATTTAAGGCCACTTTGTTGTTGAGCCATATTTTTTTGAAGATGTAAACTAACTAGGACCGCACCGTACTGTCATTTGAAAGCGGTATTATGAAATGTTATAGCCATGTATAAATAATATAAATAATATAGAAAATTGAGCGCGACCTCACGTCTATCATTGTGTCCAAATATTGCTAAGGTAGCCCTTTACAGACGAACGAGTCACCCTCCATGTTTTCAGGCTATTCAAGTTGATATTTTACGTTCTGTTGTAGAAAATACCTTTCTGCAAATGGGAAACTATTGTTAATCTTAGTGGAGGACATATTGAACAATTGTAGTGCTTATACTGATTTGTATTGCCACAGTGCTATCTAGCGAAAACTTTTGTAACCTTTTTTTTTCAATAGGGATCACATCCTTTAAAATATCGGTTGTCCAAATTTCTCTTCATTACGAGCCTTAGAACTTGATCCAGAACCATTCAAGTAGAGATTATTAACTTTACCAGATCTCTACTTTTCAGACTTCAATTGCTTAGACAGTCCATTAATTTGTTGACCTGACATTTTTTTGTGAACTCCTTGCTAAGACTTCTTTATATATATAGAGCACTAAGTCATATCTAACTGAACAGAAATGAAGCCGGCACACCTGCTGATACAAAATTTAAATTTAATGCAAACTAAATTTACACTATCCAGGTTTCGGTTTTCCTCAAATCTTTAAGTGCAGTGGGATAACAAAGATTACGACAATTTATACAATTCCAATGTTCAAAATAATGGATAATGGAAGTCTTGGAATTTCTCGAGATACCGATTTGCTTATGGTGACGTTCTTTCAACCATTGGCTCCATCTCGTGGTGAATAGTGACGGCTTCGATCGTCTACACCATATGCTTGTGAATCCTGGATTAGCCAATTGGTAAACCTACACTGCTGTTTGTAAAAAATGCAACACCATGAAGGATCATTAGAATTAAATGAAATTTACAGCAAATGTTAATTATAGGATGTTATGCAAAATAGTAAAGTTTCAGAGCCACCGCGCATGCATGGCGTGCGCAGCGCCCTCTAAACTGATGCTGAAAGCGTATAAATAGAGGGCTGTAGCGGACGTTTACAATAGTTAATGATTATTTGTTAGTGGCGAACGTTTAGTGAGATCCAACTATGCCTCCACGACGGAAGAAGGAGAAATTCCTACAACTTACGGAGGGTTAACGGGGGAGACGCCGACCAACCACATCCCACACGTGCTCAATAGGCGACATATCTGGCGAATAAGCAGGCCAAGGAAGAAGTTGCATGTATTGGGCTGAACAGAAGTCTCGAACAATCTTTGCAGTATGTGGGCGTCTATTATCCTGCTGAAAGATAGCTCCAGGGATGCCTTGAAGGAAGGGAGCGACTTCTGACTACACGGACATACCTGTTGCTATTGAGATTACCCTCGATTCGTAGCAAATTGGATCGTCCATGATACGAAATTGCAACTCAGACCATAACTCCGGGTGTTCGGCCACTATGTCGTTCGATAACGCATATTGGAAGGCAGCGTTGACCGGCATAGCGTCTAACATGAATGCGGCCATCATGGTCCCACAAATTGAAGCATGATTCATCTGAAAAGACAAGTTGATGCCAATCAGCTTGCCAGGCTCTGTGCTCATGAGCCCATTGCAGACGCAGCCGTCGATGGTTTGCCATGAGGGGGATCCTGTATAAAGGCACCCTTGAACGCAGTCCACGGTTTAGCAAACGTCGACGAATTGACGAAGCCGACATTAGTACACCTGTAGCAGTAGACGAACGTGCTGCCAACTGCCTGGAGGAAGCTGTACGGTCATTCACCGCCTTGCGGAGCAGGTGTCGATCGTCGCGCGCTGACTTCACCTTCCGTCGTCCACTGCCAGTTTTTTGAGTTGTTCGGTGCTCATCGGTCCACTGCTTCCAAACTCGCATCACTGCACATGAACTGCTATTGCGCGATAGGAAAATATTCCTTCTCGAAGGCCCGAAACCCTCCACCGTTCAAACTCCGTAAGTTGTTGGAATTTCTCCTTCTTCCGTCGTGGAGGCATACTTGGGTCTTACTAAACGTTCGCCACTAACAAATAATCATTAACTATTGTAAACGTTCCGCTACATCCCTCTATTTGTATGCTTTGAGCATCAGTTCAGAGGGAGCTGCGCACGCCACGCATGCGCGGTGGCTCTGAAACTTTACTATTTTGCATAACATCCTATAATTGACATTCGCTGCAAATTTCATTTAATTCTGATGATTCCTTCATGGTGTTGCATTTTTTACAAACAGCAGTATATATGGCTGAGCGAATCTGGAAAACTAAGCATAGTGATGAATGTTGAATTTAAACCAAACTAATTGAAAATGAGCAAAAAATAACCAAAAAATAAAAATAAATTGAAAAAAAATTAAAATTAAAATTGTTCTCATAATAAAAACAGATACATTCCATACAACTGACATTTTCTCGAAAACAAATTATATTATATAAAAGCGTTATTCGGTCTGTCGTTGTCATAAGACTTTAAGTTTTACCGATTTTGTGACCAAACTATAAGAGATAGATTGGTCATGCAAATGGATAAAATGTAAAGCTTTCAAGACAAACAAAATGCTACAAAAATCATTCGAAAAACGTTTTTGGTTTCCAAGATGGTGCTTTTTAATGGGTCAAATTTTTACTTTTTCTCAATTTAAACGAAAAGAATAAAAGTTGGAAGAGAACATTAAATTGGAAAATGTTGGTGTTTGAAAGTTCTATTGAACGGTATATCAGTCATTAACAAACGTTTCTGCGTTTGGAAGATACTTGCAAAATTAGAGTTTTTACGGCAACCCCGCGTGTGAGTGCCAACGCGCAATGCACCTGAGTTAAGCGGAGAAGCCCAAAACGAGCTGGGAAGTCGTTTATTCTCCGATCTCCATATTAATTTGCTTAATAAATAAATAAAGGTTTTTTTTTAATGGTATACATTTAAAGGAGCAATCAAAGGGCGCATCAGTAAGTTGGAACTGGCATACAGATTAGTACAAAATATATATAACAAAAAAAGCTCTCTCCTACAACGCAAAACTCAGACACTGTACTACGGTTGTCAAGCCTGAAGAAATCTACAGTTCAGAGTATCTAATTTTAAACAAAAAAGGGGAAATAGAGGAACTTGAAAAGAGAGAAAGAAAAATTTTAAGGAAGATACTCGGACCGGAAAAAAGACAGGATGGTACATGGAGGAAGAAAAATGTGGACTTATACAAACGGGTGGAAAATATTACAGACACAATGCGTAAGAGAAGACTGATATTTTATGGTCACCTCGTAAGAATGAGCGAATCTAGAATGACAAAAAAGATCTTCGACTATATCACCAACTTAAAGTCGACGACTAAATGGGTTGAGGAAACTAGAAGAGACATGGAACAAGTTGGGATTAATTCAGAAGAGATCTGAAATAGGAAAATGTTTAGAATGAGAGTTAATGGATTCAGGGGGTTCCAGGGTAAACAAACTACGAGGACCAAGTTAATCTGGTCAGATGATAGAAGACGGAAGCAGAGTGAGAGAATGAAGAAATACTGGGAGGAGAGGAAAAAACTATTCATCTAGTCAATTGTTTCCCGCGGTCCATAGCAGGCCAAACTCGAAATAAGAAGAAGAAGGTTTACATTTAAGTCTAGTAGTTAATATTAACAAGTAGCTTTAATTTTCTTCTGTTTTCTTGGTAAATTTTTCAGAACAGATCTTATTTGATATTTGGCGAAAGGTTGTTTAATCACCTTGTGTTCAGTTTCTTATTTGTTAAATTCAAGTAAAATACAACAAAACATTTTCAATTCGATACTGAATTATGTTTCAATGTTTATTCGTATTATATTTTTGTAGTATGTAATAAATAATAACAGTATGCAATCAATAAAAAAAGTATATAATCAATAACAATAGATGAATTCGAAAACTTGTATTATTGTCTATGCTTGTAATATGACGTGCAGTGCTACTTTTAAAAATTGTCAGAGACTTGAAATAATTGAATGTTGTTGTTTTTTTTTTGCGTCGGGTAACAATTAATGACTTGGCAACGCAGTAACCTAAAAACAGAAAGTTGTGGATTTTACCAAAAGGTTTACATGTAAAGTAAAAGTTAATAAGGAACTAAGCTTCGATCGAACTAGCAACGATGTTCGATAGTTTCTGAAATGCGTTCATATACTTTGGTAGAGTCGAAATACAAGAGCTCTATCATTTACAAGGTTCCAGACTGAAACGAACGAATCTAAAATTAGAATCGAAATGAAACTTTGTGAAAAATAGAATGTGTCACAATGGAAAGGACAATCGAAGACGACCAAAACATCGCCTTAAATTAATTCACATGGAATAGAGCAAACAATATTTTGGAAAAGATTAGTGTTCCTTCAAAAGCCATTCCTACTGTCAAATAAGCGATAAAGCACAGGAACAACATTTAGTGTTAACCTTAAGAAACAGATCTTATTCCAATAACTACGAGCAAAGAACTTTTCCAAAATTCAGCTTTAGTTCCTTACGGCTTGAATGTATTTATTTGTAAGTTCAACTAAGGTTCTCAAGTTAATATAAACAGAATAGTCCTCGTTTATATTTCATCAACACTGCCGATTTCTGCATACATAAGTTAAATTTACTAACACAATCTCTTGGGTTTTTTAATTTAAGTTATGAGCTGAGCACGCTTTCACTGCGTAGAAGATGAATTCGAAAACTTGTAAAGACGAGACTTGAATGAAGCTTACCTAAATAGAACTTCTTTAATTCCAAGACAACTTGAAAACAACCAACATTCTTGTTGTTTAAGACTCAATGAAGTTTAATGGTTCAAACTATCACTTAGAAGCAGGGTCATCACAAGGGAAGAGGGCCAGTTTGTCCCTCAGCACCGGGATCCGGCCGTCAAACGGGCCCGATCTGATATCTACAGTATGGTTATACTGTAGAACAAGGGTGGGTAAGACGGCAATTTTGGGGTGACTGCACGAGAGATTTCTTAAGATGTCTTTTTTGTTTGGTTGTCGATTTGAAGATTCGTTTTTATTTTAATCTTAAGGTGACCGCGGCACTTGGAGTATACTTGAGGTAGCCCTTACCTTACAAAAGTCTGCCCAGAAGTATGTAGAAGTATGAAATCGTATGATATTTTCGCGAAATTTTTGGCTAAGAATTTATGATTTTTTTCATAACATGGGGAAGGGTGGGGAAAGGTCCGGTATTGCATTTGGTACCTGGGCCCGGAATTTGATGTGGTGGGGCTTGCTCAGAAGTTAGCTGAAGTGACATGGATTGTGTAAACTTTTTTAAATACTTTCACATTTGAAACTGACGCTGTAGCACATTTCTTTGAAAGAAGAAAGGTGAACGAAAAGTTACACAAAGCAAAAGTAATGACTTTTGTAGTGATGGAGGACACGTTTCGGATTTTAGCCAAAGAAGAGTCCAATCTAAGAAGCTGTTAGAGGAAGTTGAACGAAAATATAATGCCAAGGACAACTTGAAAATAGCACTGTTGAAAAGAAGGATCTTCTCTTCATCAAATATTAGCGAATCGGATAATGTAGTTACCCGAACTGTCGAGATTAAACTTATGCTCAAGAAACTGGACAATTAAGGGAGGATCCAAAGAAGAAGATGAATTATGTGGGATTTTCTTATAAGAGTTGAAACATTTGATAATGTTTCTTATCATATTTGATCGAGTGCTCAAACCATTCCCTTATCATTAAGGAAGATAAATTACGTTGAATTTTAAAATAAAGGATGAGACCAAATTGTATACTAAATGACATCCTAGTACAGCTGTTTCAAGTTTACGTTGAATTTTCTTATGGGTTGAATCACACATTTGATTCAATGCTCGAAACATTCCGTTATTCTACGGTGTAGGAGAGTTTTACTTCGAGTCAATTTGCGAAAGAATATCCACGAGTATAACTGAACTTTGGACACTTCAACAGAGAAAAGACTTCGAGTCTTAAAAAGATGGACATGAAATCGGACGCATGAACGAATATCAAAACGGATCGTTAATGGAAAATGCTTCAAGCGTGGAATGCACGGGCATAAAGCCAATTCGTGTAAAACTAAAAATTGAAAAAATGCAATAACGTTGGCACTGTACTGGTTTTTTTTTTTTTTTTTTTTTTGCTTTTTGTTTATTTTATTTCCTTCCTTTTCCCGTCGTTTTGTTTTCGTTCTTTTCTTGTAGATTGTTTTTAAGTTCTCTTCTTCTATTTTTTTTTACTCGTTCCCATGCGTATTTTCTTTTGTGGTACTTTGTATCGTTTTATTACGTATCCTTTCCATAATATTGTAACTGTTTCTTTATTAGTTGTTGTTGTTGTCACGTGGTTTTTGTTTCATTGTTTCTTCTGTTTGTTATCGCTGTTTTTGAATTATAAGAAACAGTAGAAGTCGGAGTCGTTGAACCATCGAGTTGATTAAGATGTAGTCTCCGCATTTATTTCTGTTGCTTTTATTTTATTTCTTTTTATTTTCAATTCGATAGAGTAGGAAAATATCATTGTAAGAAAAGGTCTGGTGATGAATACCACAACACCGAATTTGTGTGTTTGACCCACCTCCCGAGCTAATGCAGTGAATTTATTTTAATGCAAAAAAGAAGAAACTATGTCACACCTGCTCTCGTGCCCCGAATGCCCTGTTACTGTCTCCGGAGAAGACCTGGCTCTTGCTACCTCTAAAGCAGAGGTTCCCAAACTTTTTTTCCTCGTAGACCACTTTCAAAATTTTACTGGTTTCGGTGGACCCCCTGCTGCTACATTTCTACCATATTCCCAAAACTCGTCAAAAAAGGTGAAGATTAGATCTAACGATGAAAATTTGCGTTACGGCTGAGTTTCAACCCTAAATTCGGAGTGGTAAAAATAAAAATAAAAATAGTATATTTTCTTGTATTCTATTTATTAAAATAATATGATTACAGACTAAATAGAATTAAAATTAAACATCAATAAACGTTAAACATTAAACGTTACTTCAACAATGCAAAAATTAACAATTAAAAAAAAATAGTCATAATTTTAATGGAAGGGATGTACTTGATGGATTGACAGCAAATTATCAATATTTGGCTTAGACTGCAAATCTGATGTAGCTAATCATTGTTCTCGAACGAGCCACTGGATTAACGATGAGGTCAAAATTTTAATTTTAGAAAAGGATAGTAAAACTAGGAAAATATTGGAGAGCTTCATAATAAGAAATACAAAGAACTTAAATTTCAATAAAAATAGTGGCTTAGAAGTAGAGAGTATATTTGTAAATTTAGCTAATGAAATAGTAAAAAAAATGCTTCAAAGGAAACAAAAAATCTACAATAATTAAGGAATTCAATGAAATGTAAATTATCAATTATTATAATATTAATAACAAAAATCTGTAATAATTAAGAAATTCAATGGAATGTAAATTATCAATTATTGTAATATTAATGTGAGAATGTAGATGTTATTGCATTATTGTGATTGTTGATAACTATGTATACGCAATGTAAGTTCATCTGAAATCATATTGTTATCAAACAAACTTGAAAAAGAAAGCAAGGAATATGCTTTCGAAAATGCGTTGGCATTAAAAATAAAAAAATTTTATGTTTCTAGAGTAGAAGTAGTTTTTATTTTTGTTCTTTACTATCGAAACCAGATAAATTTTCGTGGACCCCCACTTACAACTTGTGAACCCCATTTTTTTTTCACGCCAACGTAGGCCCCCGTCGAGTCTCCCATGGACCCCTGGGGGTCTACCTTGACCCCTTTGGGAAGCACTGCTCTAAAGCAATAGCCCTTACTATGCACCCTACTGATAGAATATAAGCTGTTATCGATACGATTGATTTTAGGAAAACTCTTTCTAAATTCTTTTTGTATAACATGAATTTACAGCTGAGTACGGTAGCCGAGAAGACGACTACCTGGCCGCCCCGACCGATGTGACGAAGCTATCCCCAAACTCACGGCAAGACTGCAACGAGACTTCGGCTAGCAGTCCCGATGGACGCAGCAATGCAGCCGAAAACCTCAATACAGCTGCCGTAAAGGCAGCTGCTGAGAAGCCCGCAGAATGCAGAAGGAGTACCCGGAGCAGTTTCAGCCTAGAGTCAGCCGTCGGAGATGCAGTTCGTCGTAGAGACTCGTCCGCATCCGAAACTCGTCCGCATCCGCGGGGAGGAAGCAACTCCTCAACCTTCGAGTCTTCCACCTGAAAATGGTGTCATCTTTATCCAAGCTTCGAGTGCACTGATTATGGTGCAGTGTTTTTATTATTTTAGTGCCCCGGTTTCCTTCCTGTGCTTCTGAAACTGGGCCCCAATCTTTTGATACAGCGAGACCGTCATTCTGTAAGTAGTGTGTTTTTGTGAGAACCAGTGACAATCAACTATTTTGTATTTTTTGGACTCTTTCCTTGGACATCCAGCACACAAAATTAATTAATGAAGAGAAGGGGAAGAGATTTATTTTTTGAATTTTATTGAATTGTATTAGTTTTTTTGTTTGTTTTTTTTGTATTCCTCACCTGTTGGCCCTATTTAATCTGTTTTTTTTCCTTTAATCGCTATTTTTAGTTATTTTATTCATATTTTTATTATTTTATCTTTCCTTAAAAGTCAGAGGGATAGCAACGCTGTTAATTTTTATCTTTCCACTTAGTATTTGTTTTTAGAGAAACACATCAATTCTGGAGCCACAATGGTGCATGCCAAGACAATTGATAAAGAGGGGGAAAATTGATAATGGCAAAATCATTGACAGCAAGTCAATACAGCACATATCTGCCAAAAAGACTTTATTCATAAGTACAAAGAATTCACAAAACCGATAGAAATATATGGAGCATTTAAAGAACCACTACAAGCGGTTGGATCAGGAACCATGAAGTTTATTGCCTTGTTATCGGAGAACAGGAAACGGAAGGCCGAGTATATAATGTCTACTATTTTCCTGGAATGAATGTGAATTTACAAAAGCTCTGATAATCGCCAAATTCAAGTGAATAAAGATAAAGTTATGAAGCCAAAGATCAACATGATAGAACCATAATTAGAAGACAACTTCGAAATGGACTGTTTGAGATCAATGGACTACATTTGTCATATTCAAATGGTGAATCGAAGTTATCTGATCAACACTGCTAACGAGACTATGGTTAAATTTTGGCGTAAAATATTGGGACGTATATCCTAACATAAACTCAGAATAATTATGAAAAAGAATCTTTTCAAAGGGATAGATGAGTTCCAAATAAAAGAAGATGATCTAAAGAGAAAAAGATGCAAAGCTTGGAAACCATCCCACATAGACTGTTGAATAAGATTCAAACTAAAGGAATTTCCTTAACTGAAATGATCACTATGCAATGATAAAGCCGGAACACCTGGTTAACATGCACTATTCCCAAAACTGAATAAGATCTGCCGTGGTTCGAACATTACCATTACTGCTCCGGCAGACTTAACTGTATAGGGCCTACTACGGGTCAATGTAAGAAAGAACAAAGCTGACAGAAGAGGTGTAATGTAATATATATTATAATATAAGAAAGGTTTCTTTTGATAAAACAGGACCAGTAAGGAAAGAGCTACGACCAAAATCAACAATGGCAGTGAAGAATATTTTTTTTTTCATTTTATTTTATTAACTATACACCTATATGAGCAGTTGGTATTCTAACTATATCTTTTTTTATCATTAGTCTCTTTGAGGTTAAAAAATATAATTAAACAAGTGAATATAACTATGTGCTAAAGTATAAATTTAAGGGCAACCCATAATAATAAAAAAATTTAAAAATAATAATAAAAAAGGAAGTACATTAACTTAAGCAAAAATAAAAAAAATAAATAAAAAGAACATTAGGAAAATATTAAAAGGTTGAGACCCAGTATTTTACTAGGGGACATCTAAGGATAGCTATTTCCCGATCATTAGCGTTGTTCAGCTGAGAATAGTCACCAGTAAAATAACAAGGTTTCAGTACGGAGGCGATTGTAATGATAATTAGCAGAAAATATGGAACCTCCAAGTATAAAATAAAAAATACACATTAAAAATAAAATATAGAAAATTCATATGCTAGTCTCCGCTAGACTCTATGAATTTTTTTGCGCAATTAAATAAAGTTCCAAAAAAATGGTAACACATTAAAAGGTTGAGACCCAGTATTTTACTAGGTGACATCTCAAGATATTTCACGCTCATTAGCGTTCATCAGCTGAGAATAATTACCAGTAAAATAACAATCACCACTGTTCTGAAATCTTGTTATTTTACTGGTGATTATTCTCAGCTGATGAACGCTAATGATCGTGAAATAGCTATCCTGAGATGGTTCCTAGTAAAATACTGGATCTCAACCTTTTAATGTGTTTCATTTTTAGTCGCTTTATTCAATTGCGCGAAAAAATTCATAGAGACCAACCGAGATTGGCACATGAATTTTCTATACAGTAAATTCCCGATTATTCGCGGGCGGATTAGCCGTTTTGCGAATTATCCGCGGACCTCTCCTGTTTCCATTTTTTTAACTTATTGTAATTTTACAATAAGTTTTAGGGAATTACCATTTTCTTTTTAAATCTAGAATGAGGTAAACAATAAAAGATGCACATTTAGCGACGTCCAAGTAGGGGGGTTTCGTGTTTCGACACGAAAAAACAAAGACAATTAACCGATTTTTTTTGTTAAAAAGTAAGAAAATAAAGTAAAATAAAATAAAATAATTGTTTTAAATGTATGTACTGCCATTTTATAGGCCAGTCAAATTGTACATTAAAAACGCAAAGCGCGAAGAAAAGCTGAATTTTTGGTATGTTTGGACCAGTTAGGAAAGTGTAAAACTACGTTTTGCAAGCAAAAAAAATTTGTACTAGCTGCATAATACGTGAAAAACTGCAAAATTTTCGGACTTTTTGAAGGTTTTGCAGTTTAACTCAACAACAATTTTGACATTACTTGTCATTATCATTATTAAAGTATTATATCATTATTGAAATTTGTGACAATTTAAGCCAACCCACAGCTCAGTATGTCTCATAAGTGTTGAGATATATGCCATGTATGGCACCTCAAAAATTGGCATTGTTTTCAAAAATTAAGTTTTTCCCTTTGTTGGAAGCCAAATATCGGCACAACTGCTGTTCCTACGATAAAAATTTTAAGAAACTAAGTTTTAGCATATTGAATTACTTTCATGTAAGCGCAAAACCGGGTCAGTAGACAATATAGTTCGCTTGCAATCATTAAAAAAACCAAACATTGCGAAAATAGAATTTGTAAGATATGGGCCTTACCTAAACACTGCTAACATGAAATTGTGGCATTAGGCGAAATAAAAAGCCAGGTAAACAGTTATGGCAATTGACATTTATTATGTAATAGAAAATAATTAAAATGTAATTACAAATTAAATTTTACATTTTTTGGAGGGTCCCGGTTGATTATCTTGATGAGACAACATTGTTCCAACGGTAAAGATTTGTCGATGTATTCTTCGTTGTCGGAGTCCTCTTTTTCAATTGTGGGACATTTTGGCTTCACTTGCCCTGACAGAAAGGACAGAGAACAGAGCACTTTAGCCCTGCTGTCTGGCACGTGCAACCTCGTCCAGTGCATCTTTGCGGCACTTGCATGATATGAATTTCAGGAGGATTTGAGGAGCTGGTTCCTTTGTGGAAGTCACGGGTAACAGCCCCTGCGTTTTCCTGGTCCAGCTCCAGTTGGTTGGTTCTTTGTCTATCCCCAACCACTCCTGAAATTGGTGGTATGTTCGATATGCATGTTCAGCTGCAGCCTCTTCAGTTGCGGGCAGGTGGACCTTGGCGTCGGCAGCTGATCGCACGAAGATTTCGTAACGAAGAGTGTGAAGAGTGCAGGTGACTCCTCCGCCATACAGAGCCACAAGAAGTTTATTTATAGCAGCGGCTATTTCTTCATGAGTGGCATCAGGCTGCAGGAAAATGGTAGCCACATCAATCAGCCGTGGATGTTTTTGGACGACGCCCAATATCTTCATCTTTCCATGGCAGAAAAGGGCAGAAGTATTGTCGCAACCGGAGAAGGCGTGCACAAATAATACAAATCCAGGGGAAAAGATAACTCTCCGGGATTGAAATAAGTAGAGGAAAACTGTAGAGAGTCTGAATCTCTCCTGCCACTTTTCTGGAAGAACACATTGTCCACACTAGATCCCAATCCATTTAGGAGTACCAAGAGGTCCACATCCTCTCCAACTATTATTACTTTTTCGTAGGAACTGCTCTTGTCTAGCGCTGTTCTCACTATAGTGCAGTCTGCGTCCTCTGTAGCTTGCTTTGTTTGAATCCCCTCGCTTTCCAATCCTGAACAAAGTCGATCATGCGCGGCTTGTTGTTATCGTTTGACAGCAATTTCTCCTGAGGCACCTTGATCAATGTTACATCTTCAAACATTATGTCGCTGCAGGATGAAACTACATACCGACGTAACCTTTCTGCAGTTTTTGTGCTTCTTGTTACCTATCTTCTGGGTAGCCGTCAAACACAACTGCCACATTCCTCCCAAGTGTCTTAATGTATAGCGGACGTAAGAAGCTACAATTTCCCTAAGTGACTTATTCTGGTGCCAGATGACCTTATGGAGCAAGTAGCCTCCATCCACAACAATAAATGCAAGGGTTCCTATAGGGATGTTTTCGGGGAGTGGGGTAAAAGCTGAGTAAAAGCTTGTTTTGTGCCTTTACGCATCCCCTCTTCACAAAACAAAGCCATTGGGTAGGGAGCCAACTCGTATTTGAAATACTCTTTCAGGTCCTTATCTGTCGTTTTGTGATACAGTGCCTTTGGAAAATGGTCAGAGGATCTATTTCAACCTGTTTGTTTTGCACTTTGACGATAACTGACGACAAGGTTCGTACTTTGTCTTTTCGTTGAAGCCAACTTTCCCAAACGAGTTTCCCGTGATCTTTTTGACCCCATCAATTCCCAATTTTTGTGCCATGTGGCAATTGACTTCAGGGCCCCCAATGAAGCCACTGTTGATAAACATTATTTTTCGAAGAATACATCGACAAATCTTTACCTTTGGAGGAGATGCTGTCTCAACAACAGTTGTCTCATCCAGATGATCAACCGGGACCCTCCAAAAAATGTAAAATTTAATTTTTTATTAAAAAAAAAAACATTTTACTTATGTCTATTGACATTTATTATGTTACAGACAATAACAATTTTTTTACCTGGCTTTTTCTTTCGCCTAATGCCGACAATTTCATGTTAGCAATGATTAGGTTAGGCCCAAATCTTAAAAATCTATTTTCGCAAGTTTTGATTTTTTAGCGAATGCAAGGAAACTATATAGTCTACTGACCCCGTTTGGCGCTTAAATGAAGGTAATTAAATGTGTTAAAACTTAGTTTCTAATAATGTTTATCGTAGGAGCGGTTGTGCCGCATTTTGGCTGAAAACAAAAGCGAAACTGAATTTTTGGAAACCATGCCAATTTTTGAACTACCATATCTCGAAACTTATTAGACATACGGAGTTGTGGGTGGGTTTAAATTGTCACAAATTTCGTATAGTTTAATAATGGTAATGTCAAAATATGCACGGTTTGTGAGTTAAGCTGCAGAAACTTCACAAAGTCCGCTGCAGTTTTTCACGTATTATGCAGCTAGCACAACTTTTTTTTTCTTGCAAAACGTAGTTTCACACTTCCCTAAAGGATCCAAATAACATATCAAAAATTCAGCTTTACATCGCGTTTTGCATTTAGAACTTTCTTTTTGTACGATTTGACTGGCCTGTTTAATGTAAATAAAACATGTTAAAAGCATTTTTGTGTTGATTTTTTTTTTCGTCCTACTTCGGATTATCCGCGGAATTCGCTTATCCGCGATTGCCGCGCCACCCAATTCCGCGGATAATCGGGAGTTTACTGTATTTTATTTTTAATGTGCATTTTTTTTTTTTTTTTGGAGGTTCCACATTTTCTGCTAATTTACGTTAGGAAAACACGAAACAAAAATCCACGTGGACATTGAGAAAAAAAGATTAAGAGAATAAGGAAAAAACCCAGTAGATACAGGGATTCGAACAGACAACTTTCAGCATAGAAGTCGGGAAACTTACCAGTCACACTATAGCTCACAACTGAAATAAACAGGTTGCATTTCTTACATTTAAGCTAATAGCGGATATCCAATGAAAACAATGTCAAATATGTAAACATGTGGGGTGTTGGCCCCTAAAAATACCTTGATCCTATGTTGTTTGGGCCTCTGAACACGATGATGAAATCCGTTTGTCGATCCGACCTTCGGTTCGGGAGTTGTTAAGAGGATACAATGACAACAATGCCAAATATCGCCAACATATGGGGGCGTTAGCCTCTGAAAATACCCTATTCCTACAGTGTTTGGGCTCATACACTATATATATATATATACACACATACATAAATACTCACACTGATTTTTCTATATGAAGTTTATACTATGGAATTGACAGAAGATATCGAATAAAACCTGAAATCTAGTAGTAATAATTAAGGTAAGGGATTATAAATAGATTCCTTGTATATTTTTATATTTTATCCTTATGGTGTTAAAGGTGAGTCATTTTTATTTTAATTCTAGCACAAAGACTCGTTCTTCTCTCGGGTTACAAAAAACAAATGTCCTAATGTGGATGATAAAGAAATTGCAATTGCGAGATCATTTCGACACTTTCCCGGTTGGTACAAAAAAAAAAAGAACAAATCAAAGGTCTGATCTCATCACAAATCTATATCTATCCCGAAACCCTCGTAGAAGTATCTTTGAACCACGTTTGCCCATTCACTCACCGCCCTCCCAGTGTACACCCATACTTCCAGGTTATTTGAATTTTGTAACTTGAGTTTCCTAGATATGAAATTTATATCGAGATCGGGAAATTTATATCGAGATTTCCCACCTATTTCTCCCCTACTCCCTCCCATTTATACCCTTAGTTCCATGGTTATTCGAATTTTATAACATCATAACCCTATCACTTCAAATCTTTCCTAGTTCGTAAATCATCTGGTCATTACAAATCTATATCTCACCCGAAAAGCCCCTTGGTTATTTTGCACAACAATATTTAAGCTCCAATTGTTGCTTAACAATATTGTGTAGTTCTCATTGTCACCACCAGGTGCATTTGTGGCGCTATTTTAAGGATTTCACTCCTTTTCATTCCCTGGGGGTGGCGTGTCCAGGTTCCCAGGTAGCCCGTTTCTTCCGCAGGGTCTTAAAAAGTATTTCTGCAAAGTTTGTTCAGATAGGTCAAAGGGCCTAGGATTGTATACGGGACAAACAAAAAAATATTCATTTTTATATATTAAGATTCATTTTTAATTTCTCTACGAGTTACAAAGATGTAAATATTTAATTTGATAAATTAAAATTTGAATTACTCTATTGTTATCAGTACCAAAAAATTGTTACTAAGTACATGAGGATTCTTTATTAGATCTAAATTACTATTGTATCTTACAAGAAAACTATCAAATTTGAATTGTAGTGAGTATTTCGGACACACATGTAATTTTTTTTAAATTCAAAGTATTAATATTTTTTAGTGCTAAAGAATCTGTAACTTGAATAGTACTTAATACTTTTTGGGAATCTTATGTAGCGATTTCAATGTGTTTTCAAACATTAACGTGCATGATATTTTTTGAAAATGGAAGTATACGGCTAATGCAAAGTTTTATTAAAGCTGAGGCCGTTTCTCGCTTTCGACGTCCATTTCCTTCTGTCATCCAGTCGCCATGTTAAAGACCTCTAGTGAAATATAAACTGAAAATACTTTTATAGTTTTCATTTGCAAGTAAACAAAAATTTGTATTTGCTTGTATGAAAATACATTATAAGCTAATTTAGATACACTACCTTGAACACAATCGTAAAATGTTCTAATTTTTTTTTTTTGTAATAGAGATAAAATTTGCATCTATTAATCTAAAACAATGTTTTCTCCCATTCTCCACACAAGTTCAGTAAATGACAAGGTAAATATGTCATTCAAATGAAAACTATCTTATTCAGTTATCTTTTACTCCAATCACTTATTAAGATAATCTTAGATTACCAATAATGAAGATTCTTCAACAATCTTCTTCCTTTCCATATCAAAAATATTAGATAAAAACACACTCTTCCATACATAACATTAGTATTTAAGTATTTATAATCAATAATTATTGACTTAAAAAAAGGAATATGTACAGTTCCTGAAAATTTGTCTCCCTTATTAGTATTTTAATAAATATTTAAATACTAATGTTATGTATGGAAGAGTGTGTTTTTATCTAATAACTAGCTGTACCCGGCATGCGTTGCCATGCCACTCAAAGAAGGAAAGGGCTCGTGAGAAGGGGCCGTAAATATAAGGTCCCAGTGTCGATCGGGGTTGGGACACTTAGGACCTTGTGTCGCCATCCCCACCCAAGCGTGGTGGACCTGTCCCCCATAGGAGAGCGAATTTTTCTCTTTTTCCAATTGACTTAGGGGCCCCGAGAAGGGCCCTAAATATAAGGTCCCGGTGTCGATCGGGGGTGGGACACTTAGGCCCTTGTGTCGCCATCCCCCCATCCAAGTGTGGTGTCCCTGCCCCCGTAGGAGAGTGAAGTTTTCCCTTTTTGCAATAGACTTGGGGGGGGAGGGGGGCCGAGAAAGGGCCCTAAATATAAGGTCCCGGTGTTGGTCGGGGTTGGGACACTTAGGCCCTTGTGTCGCATCCCCCCCACCCAAGTGTGGTGTCCCTGCCCCCATAGGATAGTGAAGTTTTCCCTATTTGCAATTGACTTGGGGGGTGGGGGCCGAGGAAGGGCCCTAAATATAAGGTCCCGATGTCGATCGGGGGTGGGACACTTAGGCCCTTGTGTCGCATCCCCCCACCCAAATGTGGTGTCCCTGCCTCCCATAGGAAATCGAATTTTCCTTATTTGCAATTGACTTGGGGGGCCCGAGAAGGGGCCCTAAATGTAAGGTCCCGGTGTCGGTCGGGGGTGGGACACTTCAGCCTTTGTGTTGGCTTCCTCCCACCCAAGTGTGGTGTCCCTGCATAAAATAGGAGAGCGAATTTTTCCCTTTTTTGCAATTGACTTGGGGAGCCCGAGAAGGGGCCCTAAATGTAAGGTCCCGGTGTCGATCGGGGGTGGGACACTTAGGCCCATGTGTCGCCATCCCCCCACCCAAGTGGGGTGTCCCTGCCCCTATAGGAGAGCGAATTTTTCACTTTACACAATATTTGTGTAGTTATTATTTTCACCACCAGGTGGATATTGGGTTTTTCAGGACTTTTACCCCTTTTCAACCCCTTTTGGGGGGATGGGTCCGGGTTCTAAGGTAGCCTATCTTTTCCGCAGTATCCTAAAGAGTAATTCTGCAAAGTTTGGTCCAGATAGCTCAAAGGGCCTAGGAGTGTATAAAGGACAAAGAAACAAAGAAACAAAGAAAAAAAGATACATTCATTTTTATATATATAGATGAAGATTGTTTTGTCTGTATCTTCCTGTGTCTGTATCTAAAACAAAGACATTAAAGTTTCTGTACCAACTTTCAATAATCTATTGTATATGATAATCGTCAATGTTAAATTATAGTTTCTATCTTAGATTAGATACTTGTTTACAGGCCAAACTCTGTAGACATTCTCTTTGAAGGGCTAAAAACTTGCCATTAAAGTGTCAACTTTCTAAAATAAATAGTTTTAAGCTACCACGGTCATGGACTGCTGGCAGTCATCCAGAATTGGATTTTAAAGCCTAAAATATTAAAATTTTGAAGCGATCGATTATAGTTTAGTTGCTGTTCCTTAGGCCTGTAGATTTACAACATAAGCTAATCAATAATTCCGATTAAAAAGCCTATGGAAAACGAACTAATAAAACCGTAAATGGTTATCCCATTGCTCTGGGAAAGGTCTTAGCGGAATGGAATTGGAAATTCCAATAGTTCATTGCCCACTTGTTTCCCCTCCACAATTTCAATGCCAACTGCTTCGATAGAAGTCCGGGAATAGTAATTCATTTTTACTTACTCAATTCACTCAAGTCATCCTTCATTTCCAAATAGTTATTTATCTCCTAAGTTGATGGTAAATTAATCTTCTGTTAGATTCATATGAACTTTTATTAATTTTCCTCAACTACATGAGAATAATAGTAATTTATAACAAACTTTCAAAGGAAATGAGGCTCATGAAATTCATCAGTCTGTGTGTGTGTGTGTGCGTTGTCTCCCCACTCAATAACGTTTGGATCCCCTGCGCTGGAGGAATCTTCTTTAAATTTGACATGCATAGTTAAGGACAAGAGACGACTTGCATTTAATAAATTTTATTTTGTTATAATTAAGTAATTTTAATCTTAGAATGTACTTATTTATGTTTATATCTAAATACAAAATTCTCGATAAGGAAAGTTCGAGAACTTACAGTGAGAAGGTGACATTTAGAAAAGGAGTAGGAACGGAAACAAAGGATCTGTAAAAAAGATACTCTCGATATCTTAATATTAATCCGCAAATAATGATAGAATATGACTGTAAGTAATTGGATTGAGACAACTTCAGGAATTAATGAGGATTCAATTTTTCTTTCAGAAAACGAAAGAAAATCTTAAGTGTTTCTTTCAGCAGATATTAGAATTAAAAATATCATTAACAACTGAAAAGTCTCCTCGAATTATTTTTTTTTCCAAATTAAAAAAAAAAAACCTAAAAAAAGAAAAAAGGAGATTTT
Organism: Thereuonema tuberculata; assembly: GCA_023159025.1. Classification (NCBI taxonomy): domain Eukaryota; kingdom Metazoa; phylum Arthropoda; class Chilopoda; order Scutigeromorpha; family Scutigeridae; genus Thereuonema; species Thereuonema tuberculata. The sequence goes on from JAFIDM010063979.1 coordinate 26,930, forward strand.
TAAGAAAAGTAAGTTTCTCAGGAACTTCTTGTTTTTTTAATAAAATCACAAAATTTCAGATGTGATTACTTAAAACACCTGAATCTCTTCGGTGAACAAACAACCTTTTTGCTACGAAAAGCTAATTTTCTTTCGTCAACCATATTCACAGCACAATGGTGCAATAGGAAGTAACAATGTTGGTACCGCAAATCTGAAATAGCTTGGAATGAAGAACCAAAGAAATATATAAGAAAATAAAGTTCGATTAATAGAAAAGAGAGCCCTTAGTTTTCAGGAAAAGTGTTGCACTGAAAACAATCTGTCCTTGTAAAGAGTAGATTTTAAATAATAAATTCCAGATTAAGATCTCTTGACATTTTCTTGGATTCTCAGCCTTGTCTCTTTTAAATATTAATCTAGTATTTCGATATATATCCTAATTTATAATGTTGTACTCAATTCCACAATTTATCATAATAACTTTTTTTGTAAATAAATTGTAGGTTTGAATTGAGAAAAGCTTACTTGAACAATTTTCTAACGTATTTCAAACCTGAGACAATTCCAAGAGAAGTCAAAAATAATCGTGAATAATCTGAGGGAAATAAAAAACAAAAGAACACCGCAACAATCACGTTCAAATAAAGAAGAGATACACATGATGCCAAGTAGTAACGATTGTTTTGAACAGTGCACTCGAGACGGATTGTTGTGACGACTGAATTCTGAGGTTGGAAGAAAAAGATGGAGTTGTTTGCCGAGGTGTAAACAAATATGTATTCCAACGTTGTTTCATCGAAGATACTAGGAATTATCTTGAGCCAATGTTCCTAATCCCTGTAATAGGAAATGCATAACTAAGATTGACATGTATTAAACTGCAGAATTAAAGTTTATTTTGGTGAGAAGGATTTAGGAAATAATCCCGATCATTATACAACGTTCTAAAGGGTTCGAAAGCCGAAGAATCCAACGAAGAGGAACCGAATTATCCACTCAAGTAATCGGATATTCAAGAGGTTAGATCGAAGATGATTCAACTACAAGTTTTGTAAGTATGTCCTTGATTCTCATTAACACGAACGGTTCAAAGACACGAATACATTGACCATCGACTTTCATTCAAGTACAACAGTTTAGCTAAGACAAGTAACGAGTATAAAGTTAAAGAGTCAAGAGTTCAAAGTAA
>JAFIDM010063979.1:28110-52430 GCA_023159025.1 Thereuonema tuberculata
CTTTTTAAGACAATATCTACTCAGTTGTTTAAAAATCTGTCTTACTCAATTTTTTTCTCATAACTTAGTTTACACACGAAAGTTTTTACAGCGTGTAGTTACAAGTAATCTTCTGCTGGAGCTAGGGTTTATATTATAACAGCTATTATAACATTCTACATAAATATAAAGAAAAGGTTTAGGAATATTAAAAACAAATACATAACAAATGTAAATAGTAAATGTAAGTAATACATGTTTAAATAAATAATAAATGTAATAACAGATATATAGCAATTTTAATTCCCTAGAATTAAAGATGAGGTTTGACTTTAATACTGCTTTTTACCTTGTTAGTCGTCGCCCCCATCAGCAACATTAAATCTATTTCCTTCATTATTCAATATTCATCTTCAGATCTATTGAGGTCTAACGCGGAACGTAAAGTATCTGGAGTTTCATGACAAACGAGACTAACTTGTAAGCTAAGGTTGTGTGATTAGCCTTCCATCTTAACCTCTGAGAAAGAAACCCAGTACCCATTTATCAGATGGCTTGGTGAGCCCTAGAATCATTTTGGAGGAGAATTCAGGTGGGAAAATTTCTGGCCTCCACCGGAGATTGAACCCAGCTTTCCCAGCCGCCAGTCAAGAGTGTTACCACTTGGTTACCTGACCCATTTATCTGCAATCTTCTTCTACGTTTTACTTTTTTGTACAACCTGGACTAGATTAAAATGCAGATAACAAAGCGCTATAATTAATTAGTTAAAAAAATTTGCACTAAGGTGAAATGTAGTTTTGTAATTGAAAAAAAGAAGCAACAGTTAGGTGAATAGTAACATGTGTGGTTGGCCTGTTAAGACATAGGACATTGTTTAGGACAAGTGGCGCAATCACAAGTGGAGGGGCTAAGGGTATGAAGCCTCCCCCAAACGCGAAAGTAAAGAAAGAACGAGATAAAAACCTTTATTAAAGTATTGTCAGCATATTAATATTTTGGAAAGTGATCTGTGAAAAAATTTATTTCTATATCTGAATCGACTCTACAAACATCCTTAGCCCCCCTCCAACGTTAATCCTATGTACGCCACTGACATTTTAATAAATAAACTTTCTTTTTCATTAATCAGTGAAACATAATTGCAGTTCAGATGCAAATTACAGTAATGCTGTAACATCAATATTCCGCTGGTTGTGTTCTATATCAAGTAATTTTAAATATTCGAAACTTAACTCAAAGTTTAAGACTAATTAATATTCATCAGGTAAAGTAAGATATAACAAGTGAGAAAAAGTTAATTAACATTTTTTATGATCCAACTGCTAATTCAATTATTTAGCGGATATAATAACTTAATTCTCAGAGATCGGTTAACAAGAACCGCAGTAGAATCCGTCTCGTATTGCAATGGTTGTTGCTACCCTCCTTCTCAGTTTCCATCCCCTGCTTCCAGCCCACAATCGCAATTGGCGCGTTGATCGCGGCGGAAAAACGATGACCTGACATCGGCCACCGTGGCAGTGCGCGGAAGCATCGCTCTCGGTACCGTCACGCCAACCTCGCTCTTTGTGCGGTGCGGCGCTGGAGGAGCACTTGCCGGCAGCAACCATCGGCTCACCACTCAGTAAGTACTTAGCCATATTGGTAGTCCTCACATGCCTCGGAGTTGAATAAGGAAACAATTGTTTCTAAGCGGGGGCATCGGGCCCACACGGCGGACGAAAAAAAATTGTCACACGGTCAATTTCGCAGTCCATCACCGAGAGAATTACCTCAGTTCATAGGGGAAAGAATATTAGCGAAAGTTCATCTCCTGTTATCGCAGTCAAATCAATTGTTTACAATGAAAATAGTCAGTTCAAGTGACCCTGCCTAATAACTCATGACAAAGAAGTAATGGAGATATTATAAAGGTCAAAAAGTTTATGAATTCGTAAAAATTTAAGGATAAATGGATAAGCCTTTAGCAATTCAAATACGTTTTTTTAATTTATTCCAGCTTAACTGCTATACACACTATCATCATCAGGTTTTTTGTTTTGACTTTTTTTTGGGGGGGAAAGCTAAAATATTTTTTTTTTCAGTTTGACAAATCGACATTCAAATCAGTCGACACGTACAATACACGGATTTTCAGTTTGACTTCAAAAACAAAACTTTTTATTTTATGAACAACGCCTTGAAATTGTAAATATCAGTGAAACTTCACTTAGCGATTTAACTGGCAGTTATGTTTTTGTAATGATAAAAGTATTTTTTTAATTGAAATTATTCACAAATTAGGACATGTTAAAGTTTGATAATGTTCTATCCTGCTTCAACAGAGAAAAATGTTTCACTTAATTTAAATTTGAAATTCGTTTTACATTTTCATGGCTTATTTTTATGTTAATTTACTGAAATTTATAGTTAATGCCATTGGAAATTTAAGAGAGTACTCATTATTTTCGATTCAAATACTTAGTTAGAAACACTTATCCTATTTACGGAAAAACGTAGGTTTTCATTTTCAAGAAAATTCGAGATTTACAATATTACGCCGCACACTTTCTCCGGATAGAGGATGATAAAAAAAAATAAATAAAAAATGCACGCACCTGAATATGGAATCACTGATCTATTTTTAGTTTATTCGATACCGGGATTCCAGTACAGCTTTTTCAGATTTCCTAATCTTCATCAGCTGAAACTAAAAACAGATCACTGATTCTTTATTCATGTGCGTGCATGTTTTTTATTGTAATGTTAATATTATATTCGCATGTTAAACTTGTTAAATGTATTCTTTTTTTATAATTTAATCCTTCATAAATTTAGTGGTTGCTAGCGGGGTTTAAATTTCTGCCCTTTTTTATTTTTATTTTATATATTGTTGTTTTTTTAATATAGAAGGTCTTATATTATACGCAATATATTGACTTTTATAACAATTATATGAGCTCTTTATATTAATAAGTCTTAAACGTCTCGAAATAATTCCCGAACATGTTTTTAATTAATCGATTTTTCATAAATATAATCAAATAGTAAGGGAGATGGAGTTGATTTAAGGTATGGTCAGTCAAACAGGTGCACATTTTACAATGAATGAACATATCGAATTAAACCTTAGGTATAGTAATTAAGAAGATGGCTAAACCGGAGCTGCCAATCAGTCTTCGTAAGGATACTCCGCATAGGGATACATGATGGTGCATACTGTTTAAGATCGCAGTTAGCCAGATGAGGATTGGTTTTTCTAGTAAGATCGTGCAAAACCATTTTTATGTAAGCTTACCTGCAAATCTTATTCTACTTTTCACTAGTTAATTGAAAAAGCAGAAATTAATATCTTAAGACGGCCGCCTTGATACTATTTTTGTCAAAACTCGACCATAGTCCAAAACAACTTGGTATTGTAATCTGTGGTTTCACCAAGAAGATTAGCACCTTTGTAACTTTTTCACTGTTTTTGCTTAGTAATTGAATTAATATGTCGTACTTTCATTCATTGTTTTATTATTATTATTCCCTCATAGATCAAGAGTATTGTAATCGATTTCTAGTTTTATGGTAGGAAAGTAGGTATTTTTGTCTCCTAATTACTCTCAGATACACGAATGACATGTAATGGTTTCTGTCAAACTGTTCTATTTTAATGCGAATACAAGGCATGTGAAAATTCATTAAAACTCATTCATTTAAAATTCATTGATTTTACTGAAATGTATCATAATCTACATGTATAGACCTAATTATGGTAGACCTCACCTATAATATTAGGCTACTATTTTCTTTTATCTTAATGAAATTTTTAACAGAATAGGAATATGCTCATCCACCCCTATTCTAAAGCTGACACTATTTAGTTTTTAAAGTAGGGGAAGGTATTGTACCTTTAACCAGTTTTCACTAAATGAATTTTCTAATTTTTTGTACTCAAGTAAATCTTTACCTGAATGGATACATGTGATTTTCACGCATCTTGCCATCAACTGCATGTGTTTTATATATTATATTTTGAGTATAAGTATTTTATTTTTATTTTACAAAAACACTATACCTTGTGGTCAAAGGTACAACTACATGTTGTACCTTTTGACCAGAGGGTATTGTACCTTTGACCAGGTGGTAGTAGAAACTGACAGTTAGATACAAGTTATTTAATTAACATTTTTATTCAGAAATGTATACATTTGGTAAATATATGCAATTCAAAGTAGAATAATAAAACATGAAATAAATTCTAATGGCTTAAGTAGCCTACTTCTGCCCGTTTACTCTACATTGTACACAGCTCCAATGAAAAATCAGCTCCAAAAGATAAGACATTCTTTTTAGTCGAGCTGGCTGTGCCAGCTGTGGTTGGATTTGGTAGCCCTGCCACAATATTTTGTAGTTCTACGTCGTAGAGCTGCTTATTTTGTTGGATAAACTTTGCCGTCTTCGGTAGTTTTTTTCAAATATTTAACTTAAAATAACCACATGCTGCTTCCTTTATTTGGGCCACAAAGTATTTCTTGTTTGTTTTTTTTGTTGTCAGCTTGACAAGGACATAACTTTCTTCAACTAAATCTTGTTTTTCAAAGTTTAATTCCTTCTCCAATTCATGGCATTCATCTTAAAGATCGAAAACACTTTCTCCTGATGAATATTCAACATCATTCTCAAAGTCGTGGACAAACAATTGATTGTTTACTATCCTTAGATAAAATTTGGTAAAAAAATAAAAATTTGGCAAAAAATATTTAAATTTCCATCTTACATAATGCTAAAATGAATGTAAGTAAAAACATTTACATATTAAGTAATGTTGTACCATTGACCTGGTCAGAGGAACAACACCCTGCTGTGGTCAAAGGTACAACATCAGTCGAACTTACGTTTTACTCCATGCTCCAATTTTTAGGTTAATCCAGTCATATTAAAAGTCCTAACAATGAATCTATAGGCATTGATGTATTACTCATTCTTGTTAAAATAATAATCAAAAGAAAACAAATAATGTTATTAAAAAAACATTCACTTGCAAAATACTTACTTTTCGGTGATGGAATTATAAAAATATTTTTCACTCCTTGCAAGTCAAAGATCTAACTGCTACTGAAGGTTTAAAGGCGCAAATAGTGGGAATATTACACATTAAACAGAAAAGCTTTTAAAGTATGCTCATAGATGACATCACAATCAAGGGTGGTCAAAGGCACAATCGGTCAAAGATACAACACTTTCCCCTACTTTTTTATTAAACTTGGCAGCGTCACAATATTGTTTCTTTCTCATGCATTTTGTTTAAATTTTTAATAAAATGTTAAAGTATCCCACTAACAGGTCTTTACAGACTCTTGGGGCAGCTGGAGGTTAGGCTCCATCTTTTCGTGATCTAACGGGACGAAGTTGAGGTCAGGAGGTCAGCCTGACGCCCGTCCGCCTTTAACTCCCGGGAAAAAAAACCCGGTACCCATTCTACAGAGGGCTGGGTAGACCCTAGAACCCGTTTGGAGGAGAAAGGAGCGTGAAAAAATTTCTTCCCTCCGCCGAGGCCGGGAATCAAACCCGCTACCTTTTAAATTGTTAATAGATATGTAAATCAATGTTTTAACGGGTTAATAGTAAATCTACGTCTTTATAAGTATATTGTACACCCTATCTATATATTTTATATATTGATTCAATTTCAGAAATAAAACATATTTGAGGGGAGCTTCGAATATTTTATAGATTTTGAATGGGTCGTCGTTAAGAAAAGCTTGAGAACTGATTTGCATAAGATAGTCTCACAATACCTTAATCTGGTAATTGAAAGTAAATTTAAACTTATACTGTATTACCAATCATATTGCAGGATTCCTTTCAGCTAATTTTCGCTGAGATGCTGTAATTAAATTGAAAATATTTAAGCAAAAAGCTGGTAGCTTTATTACTAAATTTACAATGTCAATAATTATATTGTATATATTTAACAGTTTTAAAATATGATTTTTTTTTCATTATTACCATTTCCGTAAATAACGTTATTGAAATTAAGATTAAAAAACAAGACATAAGTGAAGCTACCACATCTTAGGATAAATTTAAGAGACAAAAGAACGGCGCTTTTTTTCTGTTTTTAGATAAATATAGAAGTTATCTGGTGTTGGACCAATATGTAAAAAAAAAATTCATAATTGTGGAAGATTTCAGGATGTCAAACGTCAGGGCCAGCGTCACTTTTTGGCGCGTTGCACATTTGTTGTGCCATTCTGTTGCACGGTCCTCAAAATTGTTCAGAATTATAATGCATTCTTATCGTTAAAATTTTCTCATGTTCAACAACTGCTGCCTCCTGATCCACCTCAACGAGAAACCTCCTCGCTACATTTCTTAGTTCGGATCGAGATTGACCCGGAATGGCTCTGGAACATTCTCTGTTCGGACTAGGCGCATTTCCATCTGCATGTCACAGTTAACACGCATAATTGTCGCATTTGTGAGGAAGAAGATCCCAATTCATGTCCGGAAATTTCTTTACATTCCCAAAAGTGAGAGTTTTGTGTGGGTTTATGTGAACATTCATTGTTGGGCACTTTTTCTTCGCAAAGCGTGGGCGTACAGGTCCTACTCCATGTTCCGTTACAGGGAATCGATATGCATCATTACTAACCACTTCAGTGATTCCAACAACGTCAGTGTCTTGATTCACCAGTGTTCACGCAGGTTGGCTCAGGTCCTTCCACACATCGCCAATTGTGCTCCGCAATAATTTCACTGATGACCGCATCATCAGCCGGCAATTCAGTTCTGCGTGGTCCGAACGCTTGCGGATTTTACCCCAAGCAATTTTTGGCTTCATTACGACGAACTGCAAATTTTAATAATATCTTATATCAAACACACTTATTTCCATTAAATCTTCTAAGTCATGATGAAATATTTCTTGAGGCTTGTATTATTATACTTAGCTTTACATCAATTTGAAGCTGGTTAGTTGATTCTTATATATTTCTATAAGAAGAGCTCTACTTTACTCATTTGATCCATTTACTCAATATTACAAAATCATAAGACTGTTCAAGTGATTCAAAATGAAACGTCATTCGAAGTCATTGAAAGTCCACATCAGCAAATGTTGAAATCATTAACGAACGAGAAATTGAATTTAAAAGGAAAAAAATACACTCCACGAAAAACACACAAAATGCTTTATTAATAGTAAATACAGAAGATAGAAATACAAAGGTAACAAATGTCCGCTCACCCCTACTTCTCCATCTTCCTCATTGCAGTTAAAGTAAATCAGGATTCTGTTTTTCTAAGTTCCATCATGAATTCTCAAGTTATTATTTCAAAACGAAAGAAACTTTCAATTTTATCTCTTCCATTTCTGAAGCAAATTAAGCGATTATCTTCAAAGAAATTTTGATTATTCTTAATCAAAACTAACTTTTATCATTTAAATGTTCTGTTTTAATTGTATGAATTTAGTAAAATAGATGGTTTTGTTTGTAATAGGTCTAAATGGAAGTAGAGATACATTAAGAAATTAATTTTTTTTTAAAAAAAGAGAATTGCATGTTATTTTAAGAAATTCCGTTATTTGATCTATTTCACTGTGCATATCTAAATAAAAAATGAAACAGGATTTTGATTACGATTGCATTATGCATCCTGAAAACCAGTTAATTTCTATTTTATATCCATGTTTTAATGAAGAATACATTTACAGAGAAGATACTTTTTCAATTTATTACAGGATATGGAAACAAAAGAATTAAATTACTCTTTTTTTTATGTAAATGATGATTTTTCTTTATTGTTGAAACATACGAGAATTTATGAATTCATTTGAAAAGCCTTTTATTCAAATAAAGTTATATAAAACTATGTTTTAAAGTTTAATTTTTATTAAATTATTTAGTTATTTAAAATTAAAAATTGTTTACTCAAAATAATCCAAAGTATTTGTAATTGTTAAAGAGTAGATTAGTAAGATTGTTAAAAAAATGTTATCACTAATAACCAATTATTAAAAAGTTACAGAATGATAATGAAGGACAGAGTTCTTCGAAACACCTTATCATTCAGAATACAAATATCATTTAGAATACAAATACTCAGAACAGGAATGGTTGCAAACTTATAAAAAGCTTTTAAAGTTGCTTTTTTTAAAATTATATTAGTGCCATAGACAGATGCAGCATAAAAAAGCTAAGATAGCTTCTGTAACTCAGGTTGCATTTTTAATGCAAGAAAAGAACACAAGCTTTTGAACTTAACATTCACAGGAAGCATCATAGCAACAATATAACCATCTAAAGAATGTAGGAAATGTGTCCCCTGCAGTAGTCACGAAAGTGGAAGTACGCTTTTTTTTTTAAGTAAAAAAGTTGAAGTTCTGACAAAAATGTGAAGATTATCCTGATGTAAAGTTGAATGATGACAAATTCATTTTAAGTAAGATACTAGAGACGATAGATTCACCTTCTTCTGAAAGGTAATTTTTATCATTTGTTAGGACATAGACTTTGCGAAAAGGAGCATTAATAATTTGTTATGAGAATGAATCTTCTTATATACGCCTCAAGAGAGAAAATTATTGGGCTTAAATTTAAAGAAGTAACTCTTGAGAGTTACAAATGCTAAAAACTTTGTAAAGTCAGCTAAAGTCATCAAAAAGGTTAATTATTAAGCCTAACACCGGGATAGATAAAAAAATTTTTAAAGATCCTTTTAATCCAAATAAACAGAAAGAATCTGCAAAATCTACAGACGACCTGGAGACAATGGAAACTATGAGGTATCATGTGTCCATGGAGATCCACGAACAGATAAGCAATATTTTAACTGAGATAGATATACTTTTGTTTGATTTGCGTTATGGTTGATATCACACGTATTATTGAAATAAATCTACATCAATGTAAAGCAGCTTCTGCGGCTTTCTGCAGCTTTAAAATGTTAGCTTCTGAAAACAACAGTATTGCTCTTATTCATGAACCTTAAATTTTCAAGGGTAAAATAAAAAGTTTTAACAGTCCCAGTGTATTCTTGTTAGCCTACAAATAATAATTTTTGTAATTATGTGATCCTATACTATTGTAATTAAAAAGAACCCACTATATATTACTGCAATCAACGAGCTTCACACAGTAGAGCCTCCAGCAAAGAAGTGATGACTACTTGATACAACCACACATCGGACATGGGAGAAGAAAAACTCGTATGTTTCAATGTCACCACGACAACAATCTCTCGTATTAAAAAACACCTCCAACGCCAAATAAATATTTGTAAAACGAATTTTCGGCAAAATATGCTTCTTTCCTTTGCAAAGTTTTAAAATAACAAACAATTTATAGATGAATGGATTTCTTGTCTGAATCATGTAAAATTCTTGCTCCGCCTATGCATTTAGCCTCAAACCAAGAGATTGTAGTTTGGCAACCACACTGTCATAGAAGTCAGCATGAAAGGCTGCAGAATTGTATCCCCATACAATGATTTTGCTTTTTTCTTCTCCAGGGCTGCTGTCAAAGATCTTTATCAATATATCTTTATTTAAATCTTCCATAATCTATATCGACGTCAGGAACACTGTTCAGTTTACCTCCTGACATTCTATTCGAATCAGAACTATCACTTAACTTCAGAGAATGACTGAGAGCCCAATGTCTGCAGAAATGATCCAAGTTACAAGTTAAGATGCTACTGTATTTTATAAACCGTGGAGCGACTTCAACTCTTGGCCAAGAACTGTGCTAGGATTAGATGTTAAATATCAAGCCCTGTCACACATCCTAGACATTGTTACAAAATAACTAACAAACAATACTTCTTCCATATGAGAACTAACCTAAACTTTCCATTATATTATAATTACAACAATTTTATTCATTGTAAAGTTCCCATATTTCTTTTGTAGATCCCTCCTTCTACAGCCTCTACCATTAAATATTTCCAACATCATAAATTTAAATGTAAAAAAAACTACATTTAATACTAAAGCAAATTTTCAAAAAGATTACGGCTTTTCTTTTTCAAGCCTAAAAATAACAATAATAAGTTGAAGAAGTTCTTTTTACATTTAAATTTGTGATGTTGGAAATATTATTAATTCTTTAAAAAACAAATTCTTCAAATTTTACAATTTTATTTCTCTTATTTTTTCTAGATAATATCATATAAATAAGAAAAATAAATTGTAAAATTTGAAGAATTGTTTTTTTAAAGAATAGATAAAATTGTTGTAATTATATTATAATGGAAAGTTTAGGTTAATTTGCATATGAAAGGAGTATTGTTTGTTGCTTATTTTCTAACAGTGTCCAGGATGTGTAACAAGTCTTGATATTTAGCATCTGTAAATTGTTTGTTATTTTAAAAATTGACAAAGGAAAGAAGTAAATTTTTCCGAAAATTCGTATTAAATATATTTATTTTATTATATGTATTTGGCGTTGGAGATGTTTTTAAATATTATGTGATAGAAGAAACATTATAAAGGAAAAGTATGGACTTAAGTTCAATACTCTTGTTGGCTATGGAACGACAAGCCGAAAAAACTCTTTAATAAACATTAACACATATGCGATACCTTAAATAACATACAACAATAAACTGATGTTAAAATATTTAACGCATGTGAAATAAAATATTTAAATTAATAAAATTACCAACATACAATTAAATAGAATAAAATTAAGTTTATAAATTAAAAATACTTAATTTGGAGCTTTCAGGCACTTATGCGGCAGTCAGTCATCAACTTAATTTTGATTAAGTTTCTACAATTCGTAGTAAAATAAATTTTCATACAATCAATCAAATCAACAGATTAATATTCTGTTTGCGCGGAAGTCACGTCATACTTTCATAGGATATGATTGGTTAATGCATCTTTCTCCTGCGGTACCTGGAAGTCTGCGCGGTCAACCAACTGTCATAGTCTGCTACCTGTTGCAAATTAACCTCATCTACCTAATGAATTCGGATTTTTCCATCAATCACGCTCTTATCTTCCTTTTCTGGATGCGTTCATAAATCAATCTTTTGTATTGTACTGCACACTCCTGATATTTAATGTTATTACCGGTAGTGTAAGCATTATTATAATTGTTAAGAACTGAAGTATTATATGGTCCTAATAACTTATAAAATCTGATTCGGTATTTTCTCATGTTTTCTTTTTGCTAAGTTTCCAATATCAAAAATTTATTAAAATGTCCAATATGTCCTGTAGAATATGTGTCGTGCAGAAGCTTTTAAATTTCCCAATGTAAAAACATCTGTCTCTCCCTTATTTTTAATAAGTTTTTGATAATGGGAACAAAATAGCACAAAGGAAACAAGTGAAATCATCGAATTATATTTTATGAAATTATTTGAACCTTTTAATACTTCAGTGGCTAAAAAGAATAATAATGCATAAACTAATTACATTTCATGTGAAGCACGATGTATCAAAAAATCACGCCCAATGAAGATATGATGTAACTTCACACGCAATCAGAAGTTGACTATTAATGTATTGCTTTCATTGGTTGTAGGGAATTTATTTTACTATAAATTGTCGAATCTTTGTAGTCAAAATTATGTTGATGAAGGGCCGCAGCATAGGAGCCCGAAAACCCAATGTTAAGTAGTTTTCATGAATAAACTTAATTTTATTCAATATAATTGTGTGTTGCTAATTTTATTAATTTAAATATAATAACAATGCAACCATAACAATAATAATGATAATAACACATATATATTATAATTTTCTCAAGACGTGATTTTTTTAAAGAATTGCTTAAATGCACTACCTATTTTTAGGTGTTGCTTTGGGATCTGACTGCTGTAGCAGAGTCTTTATGGATACGAATGATCAGAAGGGGATTCTGACCATCTTACCATATCTAGATTATAAAAAGTTAATATCTTCTTCTAAAAATGAGGGATCTTTACCATTATTGCATTCTTACTATCAAAGATCTCAAGCTGGGTTGTAATTCCAATGCCCATCAAATTATCTCGAGCAGTAAAGACATTAACAATAGCAATGAGTTCCTTATATAATGGTTACTAATTACAAGCATTGGTCAAGAATATTTAATGTGCGGAAAACAATGACCAACATCGCGCAGTATACATATAAAAACGTATTTAAAAATGAAATGTTTCAAGAGGCTCTCTTCGTCAGATACAATGTAATTGACTCTCTTCCTCAGTGGCTCTCTTCCTCAATGGAAATGGAAATGGCTCTCCTCCTCAGATACAAGAAAAACAACACCAAAAGAAATATAAAGAATTAACATGAACATGTATTGTTTTTGCTGCTGGGGTGTGGTTGCAGAATGCATACTGGTTTAGCAAAGCAATAATAATCAGGAGAAATAACTGGGTTAAAATTTTAAAATGATTTATTTCACTTGTCATAGAACAAATCTTCAGAACAATTCTGTACAATGGTTTGATTCTCTAATCTTAAAACTTCCACGTAAAACAAATAGTCTAGTTTCTCTATTAAAGTTCAATACTTTAAATTGTCTCAACGTAATGCACTAATCAGATTAATTCACTTTTCACAATTGAATGATCTTATTCTTCATTCACTATAACTCTCAGAATAACTTAAGATAGCACGCTTCCGCACTTTAATAACACTGGTATAACGTTATCACTAACTCACTAAATGCTTCTTGTATATAATTCACTATTCATAATTACGTAACAGCACTTTTATTCTATGTGAATAACTTTCTATTCTACTAATGCTTTTTCACTTGGATGAATAATTTATTAACTCACTAATGGCTATTCTGTTATTAATCTAGTATGATAATTAGAACTATTATAATCGAGTGATTGCCTAACAATAACGGCTCAAATTATTCGCCTTATGTGACTGACTATAAATCCTCGATGTAATCTCGCTAAGTTCACGATTCACACTAAAGTACTTGAATTTTCACTTATCGTTGACACTTCACGATGATGAATGTTTTCCCATTCAAAAATAATAATATACAGTACTTACAATTCGCTGGCTTCGATAGCTTGTTCACCTGAGTGGAAATTCGTCCAGAAGTATTAAGGTGTCTACCGCCAGTCTTCATTGAATGTTGAATTCCTCTTCTAATCTTTCCTTTGGAAGAGATTTGGAATTCCAGCTTTCTACCGTTGTCGTTTGAATCGTCCTCCCTTCGTTCGAATGGAATAGGTCCGGCTCACTAATAATAACGGCACTTCGTAATTGATCCTTATCAATTCACTTAACTTCAATGGGAATATTAACGTAGTAATTATTTCTCTTAAACAAAATAAAAGTTCTAAACTTTTTCCTTGTACCTGAGGAATCTTTCCAATTATTGATTATCGCTCGGGTCGGGTCTAAGTTCTCTGTTTAACAGGTAGGGAAACTTGCTTCCTTCCACGATGTCTTCAAAGCTCTCTTCGCATTGGTTCGACAATTTCTCGTTGTGAACTCTTCGTAATTAATTCCTCAAAAATTCCTTTCGTCTTCTATAATTAATTACACTTAAATTTCCTATTAGAATCTTTTATCTTCAGTTCCGTTTGTTCTCTCTTCATAAAAACGTCCCTTTCGATTATTCCTGACCGTTCAATTCTCGGCTTCAAATATCGAATAATTCTTCGTCAATTCGCTTTATAGTTTTATACTATTTAATTCAGGTTTCACTAATATTCAGGAACTGTCTTTAATTATTTTCTACTGACCTTGCAAGTGCGCTCGGCTCGGCTACACTTGTTCCCGTCTCGTCAACGCTGATAGCCATTGAGTGTCTTACTCCTCTGAGACACACTCTCTATCACAGTGTCTCTCTGTCTCTGTGTCTCACCTGACTTTACTCTGAATGAGATCGACCGTGACTCTCTATTAGGATCTGCTTCTCGTCATGTCAATCAAATAATTTGAATATTCAAAATTAATCTCGTTGTATTCACTCACAACGTTGAGAAAAATAAAAATTCTTCTTTAAGCAATTTAATTTATTATTTTCCTCTTTTAAACAACAAAAACTAATAAATAATACTATCAGTTCGCAACAGTTTTCTTTGCTTGAAACCTACAACTTAACCTTCCAGCTGAACGGAATTAGCCAGCACTTTTTCGCTGTCTTCTTAATTCTATTGTGCTAATGTTAATTCTCTTAAATTTCTTTCGTTGGTTTTTTTTTCTATCTGAGGAAGAGATCCGTTGGACCTCATGAAACACGTCCTTTTATTAAATAAGTTTTTTGTATGTATTGCGGGTTTGTCATTTTTTTTTTCAAACCTTGATATTTTGAATGAAGGCAAAAGACTTCCTTTTCAGAATATTTTATGATAGGTAGTCGCTATTATTATACTAAGAACAAAATTAATCGGAAACTTAGTTGAAAACTGGCACATACTAAACTCCATCTCAGATTCAACTTGCAGGGAAAACAGGCTTTTGATTTTGCCGCCAAAGAAAATAGGTCCAACTTGCCGGCTTAGCAAAGTATTGTCAGATGCGAAATAAAACGTTCTAAATATGAAATTTCATTTTTCTAAAGGAATTCAATAACAATCTGCCTTTTCATTAGGCAATAATATTTGTAATAATATTTGTATTCTCCGCCAATCAAAATGCAGTAAAATCAAAACAACCAAGATGGCGGCTAACGATAGTTTTCTACATACACAGGATTATTGAAGGATCTGCCACGAGGGAAAAGACCAAATACAGTGGAACCCCGCCATTTCTTCTCCTCTATACTCTTACTCTGCTATTCTTGGTTGTTTTTAAATATTTTTTATTGAAAATAAGTTTAATCAAGTGTCCAAAAAAGATTAGTTATTCAACCAAGCCTAAAAGGAAAGCAGGTGAGAACGACAATTGAACTGAAAATAAAAAAAAAAAAAAACTAAACTCGTGTTCTTTCTTGTTGAAAGTAGAATCGTGTCTCAGTCAGACCTGGCCACTCAATATGCATGATATTTTGCAGTCAACTTAAAAAAATTAAATAAGTTTGTATTTCTACTGTAGTTCATTTCATAACTTATATCAAGTAATGTGAACTTACAAAAATAAAAAATTATAATGTTCACTAATTACCAACAGTTCATTTCACATCCCCACTCATTGAAAACATACAAAAATAAAAAAAAAATATCTTTTTCCCCACTCATGTGAACTTAAAAAAAATAAAAATATGCAGTTCATTTCAGAATTATAAAATCGAGGAGTGAACTTAAAAAAAAAAAGTTAATTATCTATTACTCAAGAAAAAATTAAGATATCTTCATTTCTAAGGAATATAATATATTGTGATAGTCCTTATGTACATAATTATCAACAAGATATATTTTTTTATGTGTAATATAGAATACAAAATTATGTGTCATTTTTCATAGATCATAAAATTAATGAAGGAATCAATGATTTAGATTAACTTTTATAGAAAAACTCCAAATTCCTGGACTTAAAAAAAAATTTTTTAGATGGATCCTACAAATGTTTATGTATATGTAACTGTACAAATAGTGGATGACACACACACACACACACACACACACACACACACACACACACACACAAATATTCTGCCTTGATGGAAAATTATAATTTTATTTCTATGTTTGCGTTTATAATTTTGATATATTTAACAAAGCTTAAAAAAAATTGTTTAAAAAAATTATCTAGAGATTTAAAAAAAAATAAGACTAAATTTTAGATATTTTTTCCCCCAACATGTTTTAACAGTAGTTATTGTCTTGAATTCAGCTAACTTCCATTATAAAGGCAAAATATTGATACTGACATCTTGTGCTCCTTCTGGCGGAAGGATACATTACGTCATCTTGTAAGCAGTCTGCAAAATTAAAACGAGATGAACTGTAAGTATATCACAAATAAATTTGCTTCAAATTAAGATCACCGATTTCAAAACGTTGCTCTGAGCTTGAGATACTGATTGATAGTGATACAGATTATAGACTTGATAAGAAGATTTATGGATTTCTAAGGGATTTCTAAGAACAATTGTTCGACTTTGGATACAGATTTTTAAATTTTAATCAATTGCAATATGCTAGTAT
Source organism: Thereuonema tuberculata (assembly GCA_023159025.1). NCBI lineage: Eukaryota > Metazoa > Arthropoda > Chilopoda > Scutigeromorpha > Scutigeridae > Thereuonema > Thereuonema tuberculata. Next base: position 44,119 of record JAFIDM010063979.1, read on the forward strand.
TTTATCATATAACCAAAATCGACAGCTAGGTTACTTGTCCACTAAGAACTGTGTCTTAGTGGTCTAAGATTTGAGTAAACTTATTAGTAACTTGAGTAAAATATTTCTAGAAGACTTTTCAATCTAAGTTAAAGAACGAGTGATTGAGAAAGTTATAAGAAAATTCTTACCATTAAATCAATGTTTACCGTGTGCCGGTCGAAAAACATGTATATACAAAGACATTCGTTAAAAATCATTAGCACTCATAATAAAAAGATGATAAATTAATGTACGAATTTTAACGTATGTAAAAAGTCATTACAAAGTCTCAGAAAACACACATTGACTAAAATACAAATAAGAAATAAAGTTTCAAAAATACAAGTTCGTCCACCTCACCTGTGTTCTTCGTGCGACGTTGTTTTAACCATTCATCATATTTTAAAGTCCCCGCGGTGAATAAAGATCCTCCCAGAATGCAACGCAGCTTATAGATTGAGCTTTCCTGGCCGACCGTTAACATTGAAAGAGAAGAGGTCGCTTCTCTTCTGTTTCAATGTTAGCGATCGCCTAGGAAAGGACAATCTATAACCTGCTTTGCATTCTGGGAGGATCTTTATTCACCGCGGGGATTGTAATTGACTGTCCTGCTTTTACTTAACATCGTCGTCAGTACTTTTATCCTCTTTTTAAATTTCACATTCCTTTTCATATTTCCTTGCTTTTAAATGACAATGATCTTTTACCCATTTCATCAGTTTTACGCTTCGTTCATCAATGTGGCCTTGCCATTCTCTTGTAATTCTCAGGTTTTTAGTTTTCTTCTATACACTATCATCTATGATTTACTATCATCTTCCTTTGGGCACTACCTGTTCTTTTCTTGGTTTTGTCCTTTTTATCTAGATAGTGAGTTTTCATTTCATTTTCTTCTCTTTCTTCTCCTTTTTACCTTTCTAGACGCTGCTTAGCCAAAGCTGCTTTTGCGGCATGAAAAGCCAACCAACAACAAAAACTACAACAAAAATACACGTAACGGGTTTCGGACCTGTCACGGGTCCATCATCGGACTGGGAATAAAAATAAGTAACTCCTGAATTTAAAGACGTGAATAGATGAAGATACTGCGCATTTGAATTTTCGGAGGAAAATCGATGTTGGTGAAATCCGGGGAGGAAAGGAGGGAAAGGGAAAAAAAATTAACTAAAAAAATTAAAATTAAAATTTGAATGGGTTTTTTTTAACTTAAATATGTATTAATAATATTATAAGGATTGGATGAAATGAATTGCGATTCAGCAATTAGATATGTAAAGAGTCGTTTAAAGAGGCTATCCATCCATTGGGAAGGGACCTTCCACCATAGATTCGGGGATCAGCCATACATAGAGAATACATTGTAAGGGGAAATTGTCTATTTGGTGGTTAGTTCTTTGGCAATGGGTAGCCGTTTGATATTGAATCAATCAATCAATCAGGGCCTTTCACTCGATTCCGAGCCTTTGCGACCTGATGGATGAACGATATATAGGAAGGCCGATTATGTGCAAGTTCACAAAGATCGTCCAGGGTCATCTCTGTCGTAGCTGTAATAGTGTCAAGCCATCTGGTTGTCGGTCTTCCTCTTCGTCTAGAGCCTTCTATTTTTCCCAATATAATGTCCTTCTATAAAGATCTATCACGTCTGTCTTTTGGCATCAATCTGTCTTTTGTCTCGTATCTTTGTCGTCCAAGTTTCACATCCGTTGATGAACACAGAAAAGACCAGACTCTGTACAAATCTTTTCTTGGTCGTTAGAGAGATGTTTTTTTGACTTGAAAAATCTATCCAGTGACTTCATCGTTGACTTTGACATAGCTATTCTTCTCCTGATCTCCGGTGATGAGGTTGCCTCGGAGATGATAATACTGCCGAGTAAGTTGAAGTCCTTTACCACCTCCATTTTCAAGCCATCCAAATCCATAAGGTTCCATGGTACACGGACGTAGTAGGAATCTTTGTCTTTTTGGTGTTGATCAAGAATCCCATGCTAGCGCTGTCTCATTGGACACATCCCAAAAGATCGTTCATTCCTTCCAAACTAGTTGATATTAATTGGTGCCATAAGCATATCGCAGTTTGTTGATGACTCTTCCTCCAATATTCCTTCCTTATAAGCAAGTCCAGCTTTATTAAAAATGGCTTTTGCATAAAGATTAAACAAGGATGGTGAAAGGATGCAGCCTTGTCTAATATCTTTTCCAACTTTGAAGCATTCTATCGCCGTACTCAGTACGGACTGTTGCTTCTGATCCTTATACAAATTCTTTATCAGGCAAATCAGGGGGCCGGTACACCCATACTCTCCAATGTTTCCCAAGCTTACTATGACTTACACAGTCAAAGGCCTTGCTGTGGTCAATAAAGCACAAAAAGACGTCCTTTTGAAACTCTTTAGCCTTCTTCATTATCCATCTCGTGTCTGCTATGATGTCTCGCGTTCCTCTGCCTTTTCGAAAAACTGCATGTTCTTCAGACAACTAAGTAGGGTCTATCTAAGTAGGGTTGTAGTCTCCTTTGGATAATTTTTAGCATGATCTTGCTGGGGTGAGATATGAGTGCAATCGTTCGATAGTTTCCACAATCTGTATTATCTCCTTTCTTCAAGATGGGAACAAACACTGATCTCGTCCCGTCTTTGGGCCATTTACATGTTTTCCAGATCTGTTGGCATAAATGTGTGATGATATTAATCGCTGCCTCAGATTGCCTTATCAATTCGATTGGAATATTGTCACATCCAGGAGTCCTATTGCTTGGCATAAGATTTATTGCTGCGGCAACTTCATCTTTCAGAATGTTCGGTTCCTTGTTGTAGTCAACATGTATTTTTCCCGGCTCTGCATCATCGTTCTTATAGAACTCTTCTGTGTATTCCTTCCACTTTTTTTTAATCATTTCTGGCTCAGTCAGCCTAATACTACTAGCATCTTTTAACATGCCCATCCTTGGTTGAAATTTGCAACGAATCTCTTTGATCTTTAGGTATGCTTGACTAGTTTTACCATTCTTATGTTCACACTCGATATCTATACACATCTTCTGATAATAAAGTTCCTTGTTGTTGCGCACAGATCTCTTTAGTCTCTTCGTGATCTCAAATGCAGCTTGTTTATTGCCTTTGGCCTTCTCTCCTCGCCTCTCCTCTATGATCTTCCAAGTTTCTCCAGTTATCCATGGTTGCGCTGATCTTTTCTGTCTTTTATTCATGGACATTTCGGTTTCATCAGTGATGACAGTCTTAATTTGTGTCCATAGTTCATCAGGCTCTTTCTCGTCAGTGTCCAATAGCGAGAATCGATTATGTAGACGTTACCAAAAGGCTTCAGGAATAATAATCAAGTCAAACTTCGGTGACACCAGTTGTTTACGTTGTTTTCCAAGCCTTACTCTAATCTTAGAAATCAATAGTTCATGATATGATCCACAATCCGCTGATCTTGCCTTAACAGTGGCAATTGAAGATCTTCATCGTTGGGAGACACAAATATAGTCGATCTGGTTCTTAAACATGCCATCAGGTGAAGTCCAAGTGTAGAGTCTTTTTTTATGGTTCTGAAAGAAAGTGTTCATAATTGATAGTTGGTTTGAAGCGCAAAAATCGATGTCTTTCACCAGCTTTATTCACCAGTTTGATATTGAGTAACCACTCAAAATTCAACCTAACGTCCCTGTCGTCGAATGCAAGGTGCAAGGTATCGTGCCAATGGATGTGTAGCAATACAGGATAATTTAGTTCTTGAACGATCCCTATTGGGCTGTTGGTGACAATCACAGTATTTAAACTGCCATCCAGACACGTACGGGGATAGGTGTCTGGCGACAGTTTAATTCCCCAGTTGTGAAATTCTTATGAAATTCTTTCAAATCAACCTACAGCATAGCAAGCAGCAACACTTTGCAAATACATCATATATGAAGCTGTGGATATTGTCCTCATTAAAGAACCTTGTGTTCAAAGGGAAATGTAAAAGGACTAGGAAATATTGGGGGAACTATTGTTTCATGTTCAAACGATGAAACACGTGCTTGTAGATTTATTAAAAAGAGTATCAAGTATTTAACCCTAACTGACCAATGATTCGGTAACAATCAATTTTATATATAATAATAAAGAAAAACTGAGGGACGTTGTAGTAACTTCTGCTTATTTTCCTTATGATTCATCTTAACCTCCATCTATTGAAGAGTTTTCAAAACTTAGAAATATGATGAGAAATAAAAAGGAGGAACTCATCACTGGAATTGATGCCAATGCACACATTATAAGGGGAGTAAAGACTAATGTAAAGACTAATATCAGATTTGAAAAACATAGAATTTATAAACTCTACGATTTACAAATTCTTAATAGTGGTAAAACTCCTACTTTCTTCAATAGAATTAGAGAGGATGTTATCGACATTACAGTGAGTATTCATTACTAATTTTTGACCATAGTCAAAAACTGAGATGTATCCAATGAAATAACTTTTTCAAATAACAAATAAATTTGCTTTATTTTAGAATCAAATTTTTTTATTACTGATTTCTATGGAAATCTTAAAACTACTAATTGGTAATCTTATAAAGATGACCTTTAAAATAGTATTAGGTACTGTCCACAATAGATTAGTCTGTTGAAGAAGTAGAGATAGCTGTTGACTTTGTACAACAATCAATTATCTCTTCCTCTAATGCGAATTATCCTTTGAAACAGTGTCAGCTATCAAGATGTATTTCTAGGTGGAACTATCAACTGACACAACTCAGGACTCGCACAAGAAAGCTGTTCAATACAGCTAAAAGAAATGGTGAAGGGATTGCTTATAAACAATCACATACTGAATACAATAAGGCTTTAATAAAACCCAAAAGGAAATACTGGAAGAATTACTTTGAGGAAATTACTAACGTTCCTCAATAGTTATAGACACTACAAAATTCTGACAAAAGAACCTAACCTTAAATTACGAATTTTGTTATAAAAAGATGGAAGTTATACTATCACTGGGGAAGAAACCCTAAAGGTTTTAACCAGTGTAAATTTCCGAGATCCTATTGAGATAGATCGAAACGGAGGCAAAAATCTGCAAAATTTAAACTTGGGGTCTCACTTCAGAGCACCCAAGGAAAATTTGCAAGTTGCTCGTCTGGCCTTTGATCGGTCAAAAATAGAATGGACAGTATCATCCTTCAAATCTTTTAAAAGATCTGGTTTAGATAAAATCTTTCCAGTGCTTATATAAAAAGGAATAAGCTGTCTTGCTAGTCCTCTTTGTAATATATTTCGTGCATTGGGCTGTATTCCATCTCAATGGAAACCAGTCAAGATGGTTTTGTTATTCCTGAGCCAGGATGAACTTCTTATGTCGATGCCAGCGCTTTTAGACCAATTAGCTTAGCATCTTTTCCTTTAAAAACTATGAAAAAGCTAATTGATAAACATATTAGGGGAGGTGTACTTGGACTTTTTCCAATACATCCAAACCAAGTTATACAAGTTATCAAGTTACTTATCAACTGAGGCTGCTCTAGATAGCCTTGTCTCTATAGTGGAAACCACACGTGAAAAACAAGGAAAAAGCTCTTCAAACTTTTCTAGATATTGAAGGAGCCTTTGATAATAAATCCTTCTTTTCTATGGATAGGGCTGCCCAAAAACATGGTTTTGATTAGACCAGTTGTGGATGGATAAATTCTATTTTGAAAAGCAGAACGATTCATGCATCCATTTATGAAGATAACTTAAAAGTTTCGGTTACAAGGGACCGAATCAGGTGTCCGCAGAGAGGGGTTCCTTCACCTTTCTTGTGGAGTCTGGTGGTTGATGAGCTTATTGAGGGACTAATAAAGGAAGGATTTTATACCCTGGGATCTGCAGATGACATTGTTATCATCGTAAGGGGAAAATTCCCTAACATGAGCTCAGATTTGATGTAAAATGCCCTAAGTATTGATGAAAATTGGTATAATAATATTAAATTATCCTTTAATCCCAATAAAACGGTTCTTGTTTCTTTTACTAAAAAAAGGAAGTTAATGGGTTTTAAAGCACCCATTTTATATGGCAAGAATATTAAATTATATAAGGAAGTTAAGTATCTAGGTAGATTCAAATCTAACTTGCAATACCCATGTTAACAAAATTATCAATAAACCATACATTTCCTTTTGGTCATGTAGAAATGCTATTGAGAAAACATGGGGACAAAAATCTAGTGGAGTCTATTGGATCTATTAAGCCCATTATACTGTAGGCAGCCACAGACTGGTGGACTAAAGGTAACAACCAGAACAAATTGAATTCCTTACAAAGGCTAGCATGTTTGGGCATTACTGGGGCAATGAGAATGTCCCCTATTGCCAGTATGGAGGTCCTTCGTGATCTATCCCTTTTTCACTTGGCACTTGAAGCAGAGACGAGAGCGACCATAGATAGATTAAAATTTAACCATATATGGAATCCACATTATTGTAATGTAGGGCATGCCGTTATATCTTGGGACACTTCTAAAGATCCATTTCTTCAAATGAATTCAGATAAAATGATACCTAGGATTTCATTTACAAAACTTTTTCGCATTATCATTCCTAAACAAGAAGAATGGAATAATGACAAAAAAAACCACAGATATCAATGGAATTAGCTGGTTCACAGATGGATCTAAACAAAGTGAGAAAACGAGCTGGAATTCGAGCGAATGAAACCAAGAAAGACATTAGTCGAAGCCTAGGAATCTACTCAACAGTATTCCAAGCTCAAATATATACCATTTTGCAATGTGCCTACGAAATATAATTTGTAGCTATAAAAATAGGAACGATTATATATTCACCGATAGTCAGGCAGCTCTTAAAGCCCTGAACTCGCCCAATAGCTCTAAACTCTTATGGGAATGTAAACCTTAATAGGCTTGCTGAACACAACTGGGTAAAACTAGTATGGGTACCAGGACACAAAGGGATTGAAGGTAATGAGGTAGCTGATAAAGTAGCAAACAAAGTAGCTAAAACCTTATTTTTTGGTCCAGAACCAGTTTCTGGAATCTCCGTTGAAACCACTAAAATTGCCATTCGGGACTGGGTAAGGAATCAGCAAAAGATCTACTGGAATAATCTTTTAGGGCAGAAACATTCAAAGCTCTTCATTAATGAGCCTGTAAGAAAAAGAGCCTTGGAACTTATTAATTTAAATAGGAACCGACAGGGCTGTTTACAAGCCACTGTCATTTAATGAAACAACTTTTAAAGATTGTTTCAAATCCTACTTGCAGAAGATGTGACAAGCTAATGAAATAGCATGCACATCCTTTGTGAGTGTGAGGCGCTTCCAAGCAAAAGACACAATATGCTAGGAATGGTTTTTCCCAGTCATTCAAGCTATTGTCACTACCCCTGCATAAAATACTACAGATCGGTAAAATCTTAAAACTTATGCAGAATTAGATGGCAAATGGGAAACACAATAGATCTTTTGAGGCCGCAGTGTAAGGGACTGTTCAAGTACCTTTTTGTTATTATGTTATGCTGATATTGATTATTATTATTATTAATGGCTCTGAGGTGGTGGCTGAATCTTACAAATAAAGGGTGGGACGTTTGACCAATATACAGGGTGTTTCGTTTAACCCTTGAATTTTGTAAAAACATTGTTAGCGAACTGATTGTGCGCTTTGAGATGAAAATATTTTGTAATTTTATTGGATAGCGTAATTGTCAGAATTACGTTAGAGCCCTGAAAAATAAGATATAATAGTTTTCCAAAGTTGGATGATAAGGGAAAGATATATATTTCTGTTGAAGAAGTTTAGGGTAGATTAAATTATTAGATTCTATTTAAGGATTGTAGGAATATATTTTATTAAAATGTGTGGATATTTCTTTGTAGAAATCAGAAGGCTGTGACAAAATTTTAATTCGGAATTAAATAAGAATGAATTGGAAGAGTATTTAAAAGCTCGTAGAATGAATACATGGATCCTATTTATTTTATGGCTAAGTGAACACGGAAAGTGATAATTTGTGACATTATTGGAGAAACAAGGCTTACGATGAACGGAAAATATAAGAGAACTATTAGAACTAATTAGAACATCAAGAAAAGAGAGGGAGGATTTGGATTGTTCTTTTCTAGTAAACTTAATATCGTGGTGTGTATAATTAAAGGAATTGAAAATATTATATTTAAAACAGGGGAGGGTACAAAAAAATAAATTATCAACATTAAGGACATAGAAAAAACATTTTTGTGAAAACATTTGTAAGAGCAGATTCATCTATATATAACATGAGAAAATCAGCAATGATA
>JAFIDM010064012.1:3332-14530 GCA_023159025.1 Thereuonema tuberculata
AAATTCATTTGAGACTAGCGGAGACTGGCACATGAATTTTCCTATTTTTATTTTTAATGTGTATTTATTGATTTTAGTTTTAATTTTTGGAGCTGTCACATTCTTCTTCACCATTAAAAAAAAAGAAGGAAATCGAAATAAGATAAAAGAGGAAAACCAACCATCATCTTTTTTGTAGGATGGAGCACATCCTCATTGGGGACTGATTCGTTGACCGTGATTTTTTTAAAACCAAGCAGTGTCAGGCAGTTGGATTGGAAGGAGAAGCACCATTCCCTGAACACCTAGTTCGTCAGATATCAATCCCACATATTTTTTGTTTTCTTATGAGCCATATTAATGATATCTCGTACCGGAAAGAAGTTCCAGGACATCAATGCTCCTGAAAGGAAAGATCTATAACGTAATTGACTACAAATCGTATACAGTATTGATGTGTTTCCTGCAAATAATGGTACCCATGAAGAAATATGTTTAAATATGGCAGAAAAAATTTTTTAATAAATATTAACCCTAACTTTTTATACTTTAATTATATAAACAGGTTTACAATTGTAATTGTCTAATTTTAATATGTTTTTAAAACTTTAGGTAGACTTTATGGACATTCTGTACTTTGATCTAATAAATATGCAAATCTCGAATTTCTTTATTTCCTAAGAAAAAAATTTGTGTCTTATTTCGCCAAAACATCAGACTTAGGGAAGATTTCGCTATAAATGGAAGATATCCATTTCTATAATAATTTGCAGAAGCTATTTTCCCAATTTAACAATAGAAAGAGATAAAAAGAATAATTCATCTCTCGAATTGCATTTATTTACTTAATGAAGCAAATTTTCGGAAAAGAATGTTTACACTTTTCTTTCTTCAGGCCTTTCTTAGATTGAAGATTTAGGAATTAGTTTCTCAACAAAATAACAGACATGATATTAATTACAACAACAGATTCATATTACAGTTTACAGTTTGACACGTTCAAAAAACAAACTTTCCAGTTCTCATAATATTTAAATTCTTATTATTAACAACAACATCTAAAAATGAAATTGAAGATTTGAGTATTACAAATAAGTGAAGTTATTATTTACTACTCTCAATAATCAAATGTTTTAATTCTACTGTTTTATAAGAATTTAAGATGTTATTTATAAAGCAATATCCAAATTTATTAACTTGTTATCAATTTCAACACCATTACACCTATTTAAATTATTTGTTCTTGAATTTCTTTTTAATAAACTTCAAACAATTTCCTTGTGTAGTTTTCTTTTTCTAATATTTTTACTTTATGTTTAGATCTATGTCCAAATTTATAACAATGGTCTGATATTTCAGATACATCAACTTTCTTTCTTTCTCTACAGTGTTCTAGTATATATTCCCTAAGGCTATGTTTGCTCTCTCCTAGATAAAAAATATCGCAATTTAAAAGCATTCATTTTTATAAATAATCTCTATTTCATGTATCAAATCACACTTATTTACCTTCGAGTAAAACAATTTTTTTACTTTCGTTTTATACTCAAATATTACATCATAACCAACCTTTTACATGTATCTTTCAACTTGTAACTATAAGCATTCAAATATAGTATTACTAAATTTTGTTTTTATCTTCTATTTCTTTGATGTTTAAAGTATTATATTTGTTTACTACTTGTTTCAAAAAATTACAGTCATATTCATTTATTGAGAAAATTTCTTGCCTTTTTAGAAATTTAACGTGTATGTTTTAACCATTTTAAAACAATGGTGATGTTTTAAAAAAAAAGGCCAGATACACAATAATTAAAAAAAACATAAAAACACGTTAAAATCTCGACCAGGTTTCGATCGGACCTGGTGATCTTTTTCAACTCCAATTTTGTAGACGTGTGATTCAAGATTTTAATGTGTTTTTATGTCTGGCCTTTTTTCTAAACTTCACCATTTCTTTTTTCTGGAAAGTTTGTTTACTGAGCGTGCAAAATTGTAAACTGTTTTGAATGTGTTGTTATATTGATAATTAATATCATGTCTCTCATTTTGTTGAGAGACAAATCTTCAAAGTATGAATGGCTTGAAGAAGGAAAAGCGCAAAAATTCTTTTCCGATTAAATAAAGAAATGCAATTCGAGAGGAATTCTTTTATTATTCTTTTAATAAATATGAAGAGAGAGGAGATAAGAAGGAAATATGGAAACTATATTTATTTATAGGAAGAGATAGATGACGAATCGTCTGCATATTATAGTACTGAAACTTTGCTGTCATTTCATTTCCTATACTTTATCTATTTTTAGACCGTTTTATATTGGTGTAATAAACCAAGACAATTATTTGTGAAAACAAATCAGTGCAGATAATACTCAAATAGGAAAAAATAAGTTTCATGAAATAATCCATTATCTAATAATAGCTTTCTATAAAATAAATTTATAATGATTTATTCAAAAAAATATTATGCAATATATGTTTGTTTCTGGTGAATGATTAAAAATATTCAGAGCGACACTTAATGATAAGGAAAGATATTTAATTTACAAAAATTTTTTGGATGATTCAGATTGATTTAGAGATTAGATAAAATGTATTTTGATTTCAAAACGGCAACAGTGAAAGTCATTGCTTGGAGACATGACACCAAAATACACTCATGTCCATAAATTAAGGTTGTTGACAAATCAGATACAAACAGCTATTTAATGTGAACCATTTTGGTTTACATGTACAACTGAAAACGTTGAATTCAACAATCGTGGTCGAAATAAATTGTTAAAATGGAAAAAGAAAATTCAGAGTCTCACAGTAATTGGTACGTCTTGGCACAAAAGCAATTTTAATGCTCTTCAGAAATGTTAATGTGGAAGATGATGTCCTCTGAGAGATATGCATGACGTACAATGATGTGGAATACCGCGGATGAGATTATTGAGATCTTCCTGAGGAATTGAGTTCCACTACTGAAACAATGCATTTCTTGAAGGGAACGAGGGTGATGATTCGTCATGCAATGCATCTCGCGAAGCATGTTCAGTAGGGTTTAGATCGGAGGACCAAGCCGGCCAGTCTATGAGACGGATATCCTGTGTTTCTGGGGTCTCATTCAGTAGATCCGCTGTATCGAGATGTGTATTATCGACCATAAACAAAAGCAGATCTCATTGCACCCAAGAAGAGACGAATGTATAGTTGAATAATCAAATCCCTGTATATCTGGCCAGTTACACTACCTCTATCAAAGACATGGAGAGGTGTACGAAATTTATATTTTGAATTAGCTATATTTCTCTTTCATTCATTAATCTTTTGTATTACATAAAATTCACTTCCAATCCTTCCTCTATTAGCCCCATCTTTCCATTTTATTTTTGTTTCTGAGCCTGGTAGCCAAGTGGTAATGATCTCCAACTGAGGCTGGAGAAGTAGGGTTCAGTCGCCGATCCTAGGGGAATTCTCCTCCAGATGGGGTTCTAAGATTCACCTAACTCTCTAAAATGGGTATCAGGTGGCTAAAGGCAAAGGGCGTCTGGCTGTACATTAAACCCGTTGGTCACGAAACGCTGGGAGCCTTACCATGTGCTACCCCAAGGGCATGTATAGGCTTTGACTATATGTTTAGGTTGAACTATAGCCTTATTTTCTCAATTTAATATCTTTTTCATTCTTTCTATCTCGGTTCAGCCACACTAGTGTTGTTCACATTGCAATTGTAACAAATTTCCTCTTTGTCCTTTCTATCACAAAGAATGTAATCACAAAGGATGTTGCAATCTTCCTTCTCCTTTTTAAAGCAGTGATTCTCATTTTTTTTTTTGCATTATGGCTCATCATTTATGTTTTTTGACAAAGTCCCAGTCACACAAGACATTGTTTCTAATATCCCATGGCTCACCAAACTTCTTGATTTCTTTACTATGGAATCATTCGAAAGATCTCAGCATGATTTAAACAATCGTAATATTCTATTTTAAACATAAAAATTTTCTGAAAAATATCTTAATAAAATAGTAATTCACAAAAATCAGCTTAACTTTTATTGTTAGAATTACTCAAATTCAAATTACTCAAATATTGTCATTCGTCCATTTTATTTCATGTCAAGATTATGGCATGGATTAATAGATTTGACAGTATGGGAAACTATGTATTTATTAGATGCCTTATTATACTGTCTTGCTGGATACGAAGGACATTCTCAAGGCCCACCGATTGCGAAACTCTACTTTTATAGTGTATTAATTCCTAGTGGTCCCACTGAATGCTTTCTATAATCAACATCTATCAATGTTGCCTTTATACTTGACCAAGTTGTTCTTAAAGGATCTCGATCCTTTAATGTTATGCCAAAGAAAAATATTACAAAATGTGATTTTAGATTTTTTTTTCCGAAATATTTTAAATTCTGTAAATAATTTTACAAAAAGAAGCCAAGCACAGAATTCTAAATTATTACTTGTCATTAAGTAAAGCATCTGTTATTGACATGGAAACGACAGCTAAAACAAACAAATACAATTATAAGATGGTTGCAATAAGTTTCGCTTAAGTAAGGCTTCTTCAACTGACACCGGAACATGAAAAAAGATTGGCTTTATAAGCGTTTACAGCACCAATAAGAAGTGAGCAAGTACTGAGTCATTCCATGTCAAGAGGTCTAATTTCGAAGTCGATTCCCGCGCGACCATCTCTGATTTTGATGAAATTTTCACAGTTTGTACTATAAGGCCTTAGATGAACATCTGCAAAATTTCAGTTCGAAGTATGCATTTTTGGCTGAGCCAGGGTCATTTTCGTAGAGGTCACTCGTTCCATATAGTTGTCGTAGTGAAAAATTTTGCACTTTTGAACTATAATATCACGGTAAGTATTAGAGCATTGACCCTGAAAATTCATTTCCAAGGTAAACCTCATGCGTAGATTATGAAAATTATAAAGAAAAGTTACGAAATTTCCATCCCTTGCCTACATGAGCCCCCAAAGTTGCCGAAAAATATTTCTCCGAAATTTTTTTCTGATTTTCAATGAATCTTGCTGGAATAAATAAAGCAGGTATGATGTTCATATTTTGTACTCTGGATGTCTACATGAGTGCCTACAAGTCAGAGGATTTACAGCTTTGCAGCAAATATACTTTGGTGAAATTGGCGCGACAAACTTGGCGTTTTATGAAAAATGCCAAAAGTGAGCTCTTTTCAGAAGGAAAAATCGTTCGGAGGGACACCAGTTAGCGTATTCTAGTTGCCGCCATTAGAAAGAACAAGCTTTTCAGTACCAGAAAACTTATGTCCCATTTTGGTGTCTTGACGGATAAGGTCTAAAATTTCGGGTTGAAGTCCACTACAGTTAGCCCAGAAAAATTGTAATCAAAAGAGCGGGGTCTTCCTTGCATGAAATGGGGTAGTCGGTTTCTTTTTTTTACATTGTATGTGATAGTACCGAGATGCCAAATCCAATTTTTCGACCTCGGCCACCTTCCGGATCACCCCCAAAAAACGTCAAAGCTGCCAAAATTTCGCACTTTTTTTAGGTTTCGCCAGTTTTGACTATGAAAGAGCACTTTTTTCATAAAGATAATTCTGTACGTTTTAAAAGTACATAAAATTTGCTATAATCTAAGACCAAATTCGTTTATATAAACCTAATGGTTTCCGAGATATTGCTTTTCAAAGTTTGTCAAAATTTCCATTCATGCTATGTTTTCAAGTATATATTACACAATTGGCCTCAAACCTTTAATAATCCCGCTCAAATGATTCAAAGGGAGTCAATTTTATTTGTGAAACAAAGAAAAAAGAATTAAAAGAAAAGGTAAACTAAGTATAAATCGAAATTGGTGGGTTGTTTATTGCTAATTATCCGTTCTGCAAATTCATTGTTCCAATAGGAAGATACATTTCTAGTTTTATACTTGATAATATGATTTTGAATAATAAATAATATTTGTAGAATAAAATTATTTTCCGTATTGATAGTAGACAGTTTGTTTTGTTTGTTTTTGTTATTGTCCTTTTGTTATTGATGTTAAAAGTTGTTGGGGAAAACTTCCAAAACATCAAATTCAAAAAGTAAAAGTGGTGTGTCTTTCTTCAGTATTGGTCCATACTGTGACTGTTGACAAGAGACAGGTGACCGTTGACCCCCTTACACTGTTTCACAGCCTATGCTGAAATGGTCTGATGAAAAATTGAAGAACTTCTTCACATACGAGCTTTCACCATTCCGTATGTCTATATTCACTCAAGATGGAATGAGGAAGGGCACAAAATCCTCTTTATATTCAGCATTCCAACCCGTTGACATTGTTGAAACACAAGGCAAAACTAAATTTGTGGTTGTATACGGTGATCATCTCCTCCACAAAGTGTTGTGGCCGAAAAGTTCCTCATTTGAGTTGATAGCTGCCAGATATATTCAATATCTCCTTACATGGTATGGTCCGCTCATAGCAGTAGTGTTTGATGGGTATCCAACAAAGGGTGAAAAAAAAAATAGTATAAAAAACGCTGAATGTATTCGCCGAGCTCGGGCACATTCTTCTTCTGAAGTAATATTTGAGGAGGTAATCATGCCTCGGATTTCCCAAGAAAAGTATTTATCTAGTGATAATAACAAGTTAAGAAAAGCATCTTGAACCTGGACCTTCCAAGAAATGTAAAACAATTTGAAACGCATTTTCTCTGTCACTTTTTCAAATTTTACTGTAATTACAATAACATATTTTGATTATAATAAAACTACAAATATACTTAGTTTACCTTTTCTTTTAATTCTTTTTTATTTGCTTCACAAATAATTGACACCCTTTGAATCATTTTAGCGGGATTATTAAAGGTTTGAGGCCAATTGTGTAATATATACTTGAAAACATAGCATGGATGGAAATTTTGACAAACTTTGAAAAGCAATATCTCGGAAACCATTAGGTTTATGCAAACGAATTTGGTCTTAGATTATAGCTAATTTTATGTACTTTTAAAACGTACAGAATTATCTTTGTGGAAAAAGTGCTCTTTTCATAGTCAAAACTGGTGAAACCTAAAAAAGTGCGAAATTTTGGCAGCTTTGACGTTTTTTGGAGGTGATCCGGAAGGTGACCGAGGTCGAAAAATTGGATTTGGCATCTCGGTACTATCACATACAATGTAAAAAAAAGAAACCGACTACCCCATTTCATGCAAGGAAGACCCCGCTCTTTTGATAACAATTTTACTGGGCTAACTGTAGTGGACTTCAACCCGAAATTTTAGACCTTATCCGTCAAGACACCAAAATGGGACAAAAGTTTTCTGGTACAGAAACACTTGCTCTTTCTAATGGCGGCAACTAGAATACGCTAACTGGTGTCCCTCCGAACGATTTTTCCTTCTGAAAAGAGCTCACTTTTGGCATTTTTCATAAAACGCCAAGTTTGTCGCGCCAAATTCACCAAAGTATATTTGCTGCAAAGCTGTAAATCCTCTGACTTGTAGGCACTCATGTAGACATCCAGAGTAAAAAATATGAACATCATACCTGCTTTATTTATTCCAGCAAGATTCATTGAAAATCAGAAAACAATTTCGGAGAAATATTTTTCGGCAATTTTGGGGGCCCATGTAGGCAAGAGATGGAAATTTCGTAACTTGTCTTTATAATTTTCGTAATCTACGCGTGATGTTTACATTAGAAATGAATTTTCAGGGTCAATGCTCTAATACTTACCGTGATATTATAGTTCAAAAGTGCAAAATTTTTCACTACGATAACTATGTGGAACGAGTGACCTTTACGAAAATGACCCTGGCTCAGCCAAAAATGCATACCTCGAACTGAAATTTTGCAGATGTTCATCTAAGGCCTTAAAGTACAGACTGTGAAAATTTCATCAAAATCGGAGATGGTCGCGCGGGGACCACTAGACCATTTGACATGGAATGACCCTACTTTTAATTTATATAATCAATAACATTTAAGTTAACGTAATGAAAGGTGAAAAACTATGGGAGGGAGAAAGGTGGCGCCATCCCTCTTGTGGTCTGGAGTTATTCCTGTGTCCAACCATGTTGTGAACAGCCATTGAAGTGGGAACCTAGATCCAGACGGCATCAGTGTCCACCAAACTTAATCATTGAGATAAAAACGAATAACAAACCAGGAAACGAAAAAAAAAACTGAAGATCTCAAAAAATTAACAAAACCACACAAAAAAAGGTTATATACTAAGAAAAAAATGAAAATAAAAATATAACAAAATACATCAATAAAAAAAATATAAAAAAATAAATACAAAAATTTCAATAAATAAAAATTAAAAAATAAAATAAAAAGAAATTAATATTAAAATTTAAAAAATTATAATAAAAGAAAATGATTGTTAAAAAACCCAAAATCAAATAAAAATATATTCTGGTGCCACTTGTATACTTAAAGCGAAACCGGTTGTAACATTTTTTTTAATTGTATGTAAACAATATTAAATTTTACTCCGGTGTGTTGATCGATTTTCATCAATTGATATACTGTATATAAGTTAAAACATAGTATTCGCTTGATAGAATTATTTCTATATTTTACTAAGGAACACAGGATCTAAGAGACTTCATTTATAAAAGTGAAAAGAAAGAAATCTTTTGAAATTAAAGTTATTTTATTTTGATAATTTGGAGTTCTTTTTATTATTCAGTTCTAATATTCAGCGTTTCTTTTTACCCAGTTCATGTTTACCATGCCGTTCAAGTGTAGTCTTATGGTTAAAGTGGTTATTAGCAACTTGGCTGATAGAACAAATCTTGGGTTTGAATTCCTTCTGTATCTAAGATATCTGCAGACACTTCAAGGGACAATTTTTAGATAATTTTCTACAATTGCTATTATTCATTCACAACTGTTACTTTTCCTACTTGTGAATTGTATCTTTTGCAACGAAATAAGCTTTCATGGTTTACTATATGTTGCGCTGATTGCTTTCGTGTGGAAAAATCAAAAGAAAAGCTTAATAATGGTGACTTAAACTGGAAATAAGCCTAATGCCATTAATGGAAGAAAAGCTGTTTTAAACTGCAAATATCTTTGCATGAAGAATTCAAAATACAATTTCTAAAACGCTTTCATGTAATGCTTTTTTTTATTCAGGAAACAGTAATTGAAGAAAATTTCAAGTTTTCTCTAAATCTGAACAATGTCAAATGTTTCAAAGATTCTTAAGACTAATAAATCCTTTGCTTCCGATGTTTTAATATTATTGATTACTTTCAAAGTACAGCAAAATACGATCTTCCACAGTAGTTAACTGCTGGTTACTGAAACACACAGAATAAAATTATCGATTGTTTATTTCCTTATTTTCCAAAGTCAATTAATGTTGAATTAAACTAGTTCATAATAATGGAACCAAATTTCAAAATGAAAATCTTTCTTCAATATGTGATTTTTCTTCAAACTTAACTAATGAAAACTGTGTTTTAAAATACGAACGTTCTCTTCTTTTTTTTCTTCCTTCCAATTCATCATTTGCTTTTGGTAATCTTCCATTCCTCCTACTTCTCACATACCCATACCATCTTAGTCTTCTTTTCACAATTTCTTTTGCAATATGTTTTTGATTATTCTTTCTTATTACTGTATTCCTTATCCTTTCCCTTCTTGATTTCTTGCAGCTCTTCTCCAAAAATCATCTGTAATCTGTCTTGTTATCTCTTACTTATATTCCATATTTCAACCCCACATATTACAAAAGCTTGAAAAAGATTTCTAAATTATTTTAATAAATAACTGTTCCGTAAGACTGAATTAAGTACTCCAATCACTTCCTATTCTCTATTCAATTTGTATAAAATTTATCTATAGAAAATATAATCTAAAATTATTCGTTTTCTTAATTTTAGTTTCTTCATTTTCTAAATCTTCATCACTGTCTATTCTTAGTTAAATTTATTTTCTGATCCCATTTTTTTTTATATTCCTCCTTTATTTTCCTATATATCGAATCAATATCCTTATTATCTTGAGTCAACTGCCAAACCACCCTAAAGAATATGATCGACAAAAGAGAAAAATAAATAAAACAATATAGAGAAAATTTAAAAAAAACAACTTTTGTTTTGATCCTAAGCAAGCTTCGATTATAGAAGAAATAAATATAAAAATCCAATGTTTTTCTAATAAATTTCTTCATCAAGAAATGCTAGTAAGAATTACTTTAAATGGTGCAAATTAGTTTCAGCGAACACTTTTAAACGAAATCATTGTTTTTATTTATTTATTATAAGTATCAATTAACTCACAACTTCTTGTAATTATTAATGAGTTAGGTTTCGTGTTTTCGAGAGATTATAATGTTCAGATGAACTAAAAATTTATTTAGGTAACAATGTTAATTACTTTGCTAACGCACTGATTTCTTGCGATACAGTAGCTGCAGATAGTTCAGAAACAAAGTGACTATACTCCATTTAGATACGTCCTGAAAATTCATATTACCCCTAGTTTGAATAAGAATTATTTTTCGCTTCAGATTTCTGTTTAAGCAATTAGTTCATTTAAAACAAACGAACTTCAGCTGAGAAAGTAAAAATACCGATTAAAAACGACATCGATTCAAAGCAAAAAATACACTAAACAAACGACAATCTCGATCTGCTTCGATACTTTCGAGACTTTGGACATCCCTTACAGCCACCAAAAGTTAGACTTCTCTGTGATTTGCATACTTGATCCTCGCCTATATAAAGACTGAGAGTTTTTTGTAATTAGTTCTGTATTTTATCTTTGCCCGAAGCCATGTCTGTTATTATTAGGGCGAAATCGATTGCATCTGTGAGTTTTTATTGTTGTAATTTTTATTGTATAATTTTTAATTTTAGTCATGTGCGTTGGCTTGATTATATTTCTGTTTTTAACTTATATTACTAAACATATAAAACCGGACAGTAATCTGAAATTTGTAATTATAAAACTACTTTAAGTTTTAGTATAAATTCTGATTGTCAATGTAAATTGTATGAAGATAAATATAAATGGAATTTTCATATTGTCACAGGTGACATAAATTTTATTAATGATATAGCTTTAAAAGAATTTTTAAATTTAGGGATAATTATAGATTAAATTCAAATAAAACATCTAAACAATTAATTGATATATTTATTAAAGATATAAATAATTTTATATTAGAAACCAGTTTTAAAAATAACTTATGCTATGAAAATTTCATTGAATGGAAACTTAATTTATTA
>JAFIDM010064013.1:0-18659 GCA_023159025.1 Thereuonema tuberculata
AATGATAAGCAAAGAACTTACTATTAAAACAATTTCTTCTGAAAAATAAATTAATATTTACAACAACACAAACTGTGTTAAGTTCATAGATCATGAATATCTTAAATTAAGAGAGAGAAAACAATTGAAATGTGCATTCTGTTTATAATATGTGTAGGCTACTGAATAATGAAGGATAGGAACTTCGAGCACTGTACTTACATCTAAATCAACGTATTCGACATGTCGTTTATTAATTCCAGAAACGGGATCCCAAAATTCAGAAATATTCAAATCTGGAAGTCGTAATAGTTCAGAAATCCCTATATCTTCTAACTTTCCAGTATAATTAAATTCCATTTTATATTGTTCTTTAAGTGATGCAAAAAATTCCCAATATTCAAATGGTCGGAATGGACACAATGAAATTACAGGCAATTGAATTGTTTCGTTTTTCTCAATGATTAATTTTGAATCTGGATCACCATCTCTGTATTTCCAAATAGAATCAACGATAAGCAAAGAACTTAAAATTAGACTGCAAGAAATGGCCAAAATCCAAATCATCTTTCGACGCACTGAATGTTTTCCAAAAATTCGATCACAACCAACAATTCCTATATTAGGTCTAGGCAACTGTGTAGTATTATAGTTTGAATCTTTCTTTTGCATAGCATGCTTGTTTCTTCTTGATATACGTTTGCACCAGAAACTTTGTTTTTCTTGTTTCCATTTAGATATGTTTCTTTTTGTTTTCTTTGTTCTATTCTTGAGCTAAAAAGAAATTCGAAATATTTCAAACAAAACAAATATCAAATTTTAGTTCTTTTTCTATCAGCTTAAAATTCTATAGTTACTGAATAATTCATCGCTTGATATTTGTGACATAATTTTAAAATCAGAGAAGTCTCCATCATATACCGAAACAGAAAATAGTAAATAGAGTTCTAAGCATGGATATATCATACTACTAAATTACTGAATGGTATCAAGTATCGGCATGGAGATACAGAAATTCGGTATTCTTTATATTTCAGCAAAATGTTTTACCAAATCATATTCTAATGTAGAATTGGTTACCACTCTATTATAAGAAATAAGCATCATTTCATCATTTATGAAACTGATGAACAAAATCAAAATGATTCCAAAATACAAAAATAAATAAATAAATCAATAAGTAAGTAAATAAATAAATAAACAAAATGTTTTTCCACAAAGCTGCTAGTTAAAAAACATAAATTAATTTCTATAACTTTAACAATCTAAATAAAAGAATAATCTTCTTATTTCTTTGATTTAATAAATCACTATTGAAAGATAAATTTAATGTCTCATCGCCCTTGTACAGAACATCATTTTACTTTCAATTGTTGTACAACAATATTTGTATAGTTCTCATTGTCACCACCAGATGCATCTGGCGCTATTTCACTGATTTCACACCAATCCCATTTTCAAACCCACAAACAGCCTCCTTTATAAATATATATATAATCCTTTATATATTTATATTTTGAAATCAGTGAAATAGCGCTAGATATGCACCTGGTGGTCACAATGAGAACTACCAAATATTGTTGTACAACAATTGGAACTAAAATGATGTTCTGTCCAACAGTGCTACAAAGCAACCTGGTATCGACAATGGGAACTACACAAATATTGTGCATAATAGCGTAGTAGCGGGGTTTTCGGAATAGATATAGATTTGTCATGAGATTAAACCTTTCGAGTTTGGTTTTTTTTTTTGTTTTTTTTTTACCAACCGGAAAATTTTTGAAGTGATCTCGCAATTGCAAATTCTTTATCATGCCCATTAGAACATTTGTATTTTATAACCCGTGCGAAGAAAGGATCTTTTTGCTAGTATATGTATATACCGGGTGGTTATAATTAAAGTTCACCACTTCTTCGCGGATAGTAATGCAACTTTGTACATTCCAACGAAAAAAAAATTACTTCAAAAAGTTGCCACCAGATGAAAAAGTGGCGCTGTGTAAAAAGCGCAATGCATCTGTTAACGACCAATCATCAGAAATCACCATGCCATTGGAAAAGAAAGAACGTGCGCTCCTTGTGAAGCTCTATTACCAGAACAGCAGCGATAGTGTATCAGCACTGCGAGAATATCGTCAGCACTTTGAAGGGATTGTGAACAGGACCCATGACGGCAAGGGGTTTACGAAAGATGATGCAGAAATTCGAAGAGACAGGGGAGTTAGGTGTGCTGCCAGGTAGAGGACGCCGCCCGTTTGCGGAGGACGATGTCCACGAAGTGGCAGTAGCAATAGCTGACAGAACGTCAGTGGCCCGGTACTCAGCGACCAGTGCGCTAGCAGTAGCATGTGAATTAACAATTCCATGGTCCACGGTGCGAAAGGTTTTGCAGTCCATTCTTCACTGGTACCCGTATAGATACTGCACCAGTTACAGCCGCAGGATCCACAAACGCGGTCAGACTTCGCATTTCGTTTCTTGGCTAAAATGGCTTTCGACGATGCATGGCCCTGGAACATTCTGTGGACAGATGAGGCGCATTTTACGCTTGACAGCGCTGTCAACACGCAGAATTGTCGCGTGTGGGGTTCCTCAAACCCCCATGTGGTGCATTCCAGCCGTTGCATTCCCAGTACGTGATTGCATGGTGTGGATTCACCGAGGATTTCATTCTGGTTCCATATTTTTTTGAGGAGATGACATCTACAGGTCCTGTTCGGTGCACTGTTACAAGTGCACGTTACTCTCAACTCCTGTCACGGCATGTGGTTCCAGCCTTGCAAGAACGCGGGTGTTTAGAGACAATAGTTTTCATGCAAGATGGTGCAGCACCGCATATTGGTCGCCCAGTAAAGGAACTTCTTCGTGTCCACTTCGGCGATGATCCTGTTCTGTCGAGACACTTTCCAGAGGCGTGGCCTGCCCGTTCACCAGACCTTAATCCATATGACTTCTGGCTGTGGGGAATCCTGAAAGATCGTGTTTGTGAGGGACGCGTACGGATCTTGCCTGAATTGAAAGCCAAAATCATTAGTCATGTTGCAGCCATTTCAGGAGACACTTCGTGCTATTGTTGAGCACGCTGTCCTGCACTTCCAGCATGTCATCGACGCAGAGGGTGGGCATATTGAACAGTCACTCTAAAAGCATTAAAATATTGCATTCCCATCGTCTATTTATGATCTTGCAGCGCCACTTTTTCACCTGGTGGCAACTTTTTGAAGTAATTTTTTTTTTTGTTGGAATTCTCTTCCTCTACATAGCTTATAAACAAAGTTGCGTTACTATCCGTGCAATAATGCGGTCTCCAGACCGCGCAGAAGTGGGGAACTTTAATTATAACCACCCGATATATTGTTGATTTCAAGATTTTATAAATCAAGAAAAACAATTTGCAATAGTGAATTGATAATAATGATGCCTGTGTTATAATAATAATAAGTTAGCTTGCGAGCAACTATTGGACATCAAATAATTACACTTTTGTTTCGAACTATGATCGCAAGATACAAGGTGGACATAAAATAACTTTCCCTGTTTGGAGGCATCTGCAGCTAAAACTAATGAACGGAATGAAACCAAAATTCAGGTATAGTCTATTAAGTGCATTGGGAGAAGAATTCTGTCAAAAAAAAAAAATAGTACCAAAAGTCGCCGATAGGAGAAAATTCGGCGCTGCTGTCACTCTAAACATAGATTATGCAAATTTTCTAGTGCAGAAGTGACAGCAGCGCTACTCAGTCCTTTTCAAAAGGGAAGAGCGAACATTCAGTCAAGCAGTTCGTCAATTGACTGTTGAGTTGTACTCAATATGCGGCCTACCTTACCTCAACCTGCGTCACTTGTAAAGCTGTTTTACACTAAAGAGTGCAATGCAGCGGCGGCTCTTAGGGACTTTCGAAGGCTTCATAACCTACGTAAAGGTCCAATGTCTGCTGTAGCACTGCGAGCTATGATTCATAAATTCGAGGAAACTGGATCGCTAGGAGTGAGATCCGGCAGAGGACGAAAACCAGTATTAGACAACTCAGTAACAGATGTTGCCCCTGCAGTGTTCGACGACACAGGGACTAGTAATGGTCCAAGCGTTCGTGCAATAGCTCGCCAAACCGATATGCCTTATAGGACTGTCTGGAAAATCTTACGGAAAATGCTGCATTTCTATCCGTATAAGATCAGTCGTGCGCAAGAACTAAAACCTACAATGATAGATTATGATAAGCGCCTGACTTTCGCGCTAACATTTCTTGCCCAAATGGATATCAACAATGATTGGCCTTGGAACATATTGTGGGGAGATGAGGCTCATTTTTATCTGAATGGGTCAGTCAATAATCAAAACTGCCGAATCTGGGCATGTGAACGTCCCTCAGTGATTCATCAAGTGCCACTGCATTCTCCAAAAGTAACTGTGTGGTGTGGATTCACGGCAGAGTTCATATTAGGACCATACTTTTTTTGAGACTATGACTCCTACAGGTCCTGTTACCTGTACCATAATGATAAATCTCTTAAAATTTGTTATCAGAATACGCACAGTGAATAAGGCAAAAAAACGCCAAAGTTTAACGTGCTGTAAGATGAATTGAAGAAACCAAAAAGAGACAAGAAAACAAAAGAACAGCACCTGAATCAAATAGAAATTGCCTTTCCGATTCAATTATTAGGAGAGGAGTTGGCCAACTCTTTTGTTTTCTTGTCTCTTTTTGGTTTCTTCAATACGCACAGTGTCTCAAATAAGATATAAAGAAAATGTTAAAAATAATATGGTAATTTTTATAACAGTTTCGAAAGTTTCTTACTACTGATGAGTTCGTAAGAAGAATTTTTCTTGATCTCTTTGAACTACAGTTGATATGATAGAAAAAGAGTACTTAGAGTTAAATAGTAGTCACTTTTGCACATTTTCGCCATTTTATTTCTAATCCCAAATTTGCAAAGACACACAAAGCACATTTTTCACTTATTTCTAGTTTTTAACTATTTCAGAACTGAAATGGAACACACACATTTTGTTCCAACAAGCATCCAGGCATCAACGGAAAACGAAGCATGCACCGCTGATCTTATCTTCCGATTCTAAACACAAGGCTTGGTTTGGAAAATTTGTTCGAGTTAATCTGCATCCAGTCGCTCGTTCTGAACGTCACTGCTGTTCTCTAAGGTCCCCGAACATCTTGATGTCCAACTCCGCACTTTGCAGATACAAGTCTATGATTCCTCCGTCTTCTAGTCTTTTGCGAACTGCAAACAATAACGGAAATTGGCTTTCGTTTCATGCTCCTGAGAGAAACAGCCGACGTATCCAATGTTTCTCAAGATACACAAAAGTAGCCCGACTCATGATTAATCACAGTGCGACCAGACCAATGTGTAAAACAATGAAGGAGATTCACAATACATTAATTGAGAGGTAGTGACCAAGAAGTAATAACTCACAAGAAGTTGTCGTCCGTCTTGTCATCTGTTTTTTGTTTGTTTGTTTTTTTTGTTTTGTTTTTTTGTGTTCTGACAAAGTGTCTGGTTATATAGACATGACCACGTCATCAATACATATAAAAATTAATCAATAGTGCTACAGGCGACAATGATTCTGACATACGATATATGAAGATTTGGCAAAACTCCGAACGGCGGTCCCAAATTATGAAAACCTCCGAACGGCGGTCCCAAATTATATAAACCTTTTTAATGACAGATAACAGTATGACTTTGAAGGATAACACATAGCCAGAGTTATTACACATCAAATCATATAGTTTTCGCTCAACATATTTACAAAAAAGAATATATATTGTCCGAATATGTGCGACTTATGACTAAAACGTTATTACTCTTGGTGCTTGCGGTCTACCAGCCATGGCAAGATTTAAAGTGATTTTTAAGCAACAATACACAATGTTTCATTAATAACAACAATAACGATGTCATTACACTTGACACAATGTTTCATTAATAACAAGACAAATGTTTCATTAATAACAACATTGGGACCGCGTTCGGAGGTTATCATAATTTGGGACCGCCGTTCGGAGTTTTGCCGAAGATTTAATTGGCAGAATAATGATAACGTGAAATAAACGTTATTTTTTCATGTAAACAGAACAATAAAAATACATAAAAAGTACAAGAAGGGTCATAAATTAATTAAAGTAAAAGAAAAACAAGATGACAAGAAAGATTAAATGAAATGATAATCATGATTGATGAAATAGCAATAAATGTAACACAACTAAGACAAAACTTCAAAACACAGAAATTGAGTCAAAATTATAAGATAAATGTAAGCTGAGAGTCAAACCGTGTCACCGGAAGAAATATTAAACAAACAAAATAAACCGTGAATCGCGGAAGTTGGCCTAGCTCATAACTAAAACTGCGCTTAAAAATTGAGTCCAAAACATCAAATAGCCTACAACTTAAGTAACAGATACACGCAAATAAATGTTTATTTACCCAAAGAAAAATGTGGGCTCAGATTTAAACCGTGTCACGAGAAGAAATATAAAACAAGCAAAATAAACCGTAACAATATATAAATATCCTTCGGAGCCCATGGGGACGTTGAAAGTATGGCTACCAATCTTTCATTCACAATGGACTGAGATTATGCCGGCCCAATGCTTGCCGGCCTTTTACCTATTCTACAGAGGGCTCGATTTATCCTAGGACATGCTTCTGCAGGAGCATTCACAGTGGAAAAATAGCCGGTCTCTGCCGCCTCCCCCCCCAAAAAAAAAGCGTCTTAACACATGCTTATAACAAGAATCTTATAATCTAATAATCTTTATTAAAGTAAAAGGAAAAAGTCGACTTTCAATTTAACTTTCACTTTAAAATCCCAATATATTATTTTTATAATCAAGTTTTTAATGAAGTTTGATTGTTCTTTAAATTTACTTATGTTTGATTAAGTTTATTATAGACTTACATGTAGAAAGAATAATTCCAAAATAACGTCAATAATTTCACAAAAGGTCAGTAGATTTACATCCAAAAACACTCCTAAATTACCACCAACATGTCCCACTAAATTTGAAAATGAATACCAATGTACTTCTTGGATTTCAATTGTAGTTGAGTCTAAGTATTGAAAGGAAATACTTATGCTCTTATCTTTATTAAAACTGTTTAAGTGACAACCGAAGAAAAATAGAATTTCAGAGCATTTTCTTGGACATTTGTTTCTACATTCTTTCCTTAAATTCATTACTTTAGTGGAAATTTCCCAGGATATATTGAAGAGTTCTGGAGTATGACAATATTCCAAAGAAGAATTCATCATGTACGGCAACCTACAATAAAAAAAGTAATTCATTACCCATTATTTTCTTTAAGTCGTTATGGTTCAAGTTGGTTAATATTACTACTCAAATATTTTTCTACTCTTAACAATTTCATATTAATATCATTAATTGCAGTAAAAGTAAACTGTTGTCTGCATTTTGAAATTGCATTTTTGGTTTTCTTTTAAGCTTTTAGTTAGAAATTGTCGAAAATATATAGTCTATACAGTATAGCAGATTAAACATTACCTTTATTTATTGGGTAAATTATAATTCTGTAAATACTTTAGACTACTGCTGAAATTCTCATTTTACTGAAAGATTCACCTCATGTAGAATTTTCCAGTTTCTCATTCCCAATTGAGATTCGACATAAAAATAAAAAACAAAACAAAACAAAAAACATATTCGGTAGCCGTTTAGAAACTTTGCTTTTCGAGGTTTGCTAGAAATACAGGATTATTCAAAATGATTGTCGGGGTTTTTAAAAATCACCGCACTTATGAAGATGACACCTTGTTTACTGTATTTTAGTACAAATGCGATATGGAGACGGCACCGTGTTTTATTGTATAATTAAACTCAACAAATTACAGACATGCATTAAAAATGCTCAATTGCTACTAAGGGCACCAATTGCTACTTTGCAGACATCGACACGATAGCCAGTTCGGACCAAACATACTCCAGTTTATCAGCGGTGATGTTTCCAATGGTGACCTCGATACGCACCTTCAGTTCCAGGATGGACGCAGGTAGAGGGGGGGAGGGGACAAAGACGTGATCCTTCACGTAGGCCCAGAGGAAAAAAAAATCACAAGGTGATGGTCCGATGAACGGGGTGGATAAGATTTTCATTTTTTAAAAGCCATGGAATTGCCTACACACAAGTATAAAAACGTTAAGTTAAAAATTTTTAATTAAAACATTTAAAACACTTAAAAGACAAACTAGTTTCCGCTCGCTAGCGAGTCATCATCAGTGAGTGAGAGTCTCCTGTCAAACCCGGCTTCTTATGGAGAAACTGCGTTGAAAACCACAATGAGAACTTGGTTTGGTAGAACCAATTGTCGAGATGATTCAGATTAAGTTGAATTTGAATAAGGGAGAACGTAGCACTCCTGGTGGAGATCGTAATAACCTTTCTTGATGAGAAGAGAAAACACACATGGCTATGTTTATCAACACAACACGTTGGATGTAAGTTATATTTGATTACAAACACTGGATGCAAATATAACTTGCATCCAACGTGGTTGTTGTCTTTTTAGTGTTTTAAATGTTTTAATTAAAAAATTTTAACTTAACGTTTTTATACTTGTGTGTAGGCTATTCCAGGACTTTTAAAAAATGAGATTTACACACGTTAAAATTATCATCAATAAGATTTTCATCACCGTCTGTTCCACGAAAAATTCAGCGCTGTGATAAGTGCTGGGTTAAAATTACCTTGATGTCCCGATGGAAATAGGGTGGGGCACCATCATGTTGTAGTATGGAATCAGCGCTGTCATCTCTCAGCTGGGGTAGGAGGCATTTAGTGACCATACCGGTGACAATCGTAACGGAACGACTTAAATGATATTCGAGAGTGCAAAACGCCTTCTCCCTATCGTTTGCCGACATTTGGAATCAATGACTCATGGCGGGTAACCGCGGAACTTTGTTGTTGTTGTTGTTAACTTCCGTCAAGTCGTCTTCGACTCGTGATGACTTCATGTCAAATGTCCTCCGTTCATATATTTCGCTTATTGCATCCCGCAGTTGTTGTAAAGGTTTTCCCCTATCCATCTTCTTAGTTGTTTTTCTCTACTTCTTTTTTCTTCAATCTTCGCAAGCTTGAGTATCTTTTGCATAGAATTGTCTGCTCTCATCACGTGGCCAAAATAAAACAGATTTTACTATAAAATCAAGGCTTCTAACGAACAGTTTGGCTTAGTCTGTTAAAGTATCCTTCGGTTGGTCCTCCTTGAAGTCCATGGTATTCTGAAAATCTTCTCCAGCATCGAAGTTCAAAGGAGTCAATTTTCTTCCTCTCCTTCTTTCGCATCGTCCAACTCTCACATCATACAGCATTACTGGAAAAACCATTGCTTTCAATATCCTGATCTTAGTTGTCTTAGAAATATGTCTATCTTTCATAATATTATTCAAACTCGTCATTGCCCAATAAAATTTTCTTCCCTGTATCTTCTGTACATCTTTCGTCCTTATCCAATCTAGACCTCTGAAAAACAAAATATAAAACTTCATCAATCTCGTCGTTCTTGATTTTCAACTTCCCCATACTTCCCGATGTCATGACCTTATTTTTCTTTAAATTTAGACTTAGTCCAAATTATAGGCTTTCCTCCTTAACTCTCCTCAAAAGTATTTTATGGTCTTCTTCACTTTCAGCTACCAAAGTTGTGTCATCTGCGTATCTTAAGTTATTGATCTTGATTCCTCCAATTCTTATTCCAGTATTTTCTTGTTCTAATCCAGCTCTGCTCATGATGGGTTCACTGTACAGATTCAACAAGCATGGTGAGAGAATAACATTAAACTATTCTGTAACTCCAGATTTAGTCCTTACTGTAGCCTCTTGCTCTCTATATAGTTCCCTCAGGAGAATAATCAATTGTTCGGAAAACCCCATAGATCTCATTCCATTCCAAAGTCTTTCATGATCTACACAATCAAATGCCTTGCTC
The DNA here is from genome assembly GCA_023159025.1 of Thereuonema tuberculata. Lineage (NCBI taxonomy): Eukaryota > Metazoa > Arthropoda > Chilopoda > Scutigeromorpha > Scutigeridae > Thereuonema > Thereuonema tuberculata. The sequence goes on from JAFIDM010064013.1 coordinate 9,959, forward strand.
TAATCTATATAGCAGAGATAAATGTCTTTTAGAAATTCTCTTGTTTTCTCCATTATCCAACGCATATTTGCTATTTTATCTCGCGTCCCTCTACCTTTACTAAATCAAATCAACTGAGTGCCTGCCACTGAATGTCTGGAACTTGTTGAGTTTTCTTACACAATAAACAAGGTGTCTTCTTCGTATCGCATTTGTATTATGTGTGGTGATTTTTTAAAACCTCCACAATAATTTTGAATAGCCCTGTATTAAACTAATTCATGTTAGAAGTCAAATTGCTTGACTTAATAAAGAATTTATTATTTATTTATTTTTTTACCTTTTCGTTTTAGAATTTTAGATTAAAATTAATTCCCTTTAATAAAAATAATTATTTCGAGTGAGTTAATTGAATTGTTATGAAATAAATAAATTGGAAACATTAAAATCTTAACATTCTTTACTCTTAGAATTTGCATTTATTTGATTTTAACTTTGCAGAAATAAACATAAAAATTCCAATATTCTTTTTTGTCTAAAATATCGAAATGAAAAATATTACCGACAAGGTACTTGTGAATATAATATATTTTCCAGGCATTTATCAATACATTGTTCAACTTTTATTGGTTCATCACAGGGGTCATCCCACAAGTTTAAATTGTGTACCTGAAAAACGATCAATTAAAATGTAAATTTAAAGTAAAAGGGGATTCCGATAAATTTCTAAGTATTATAATTAAATATAAATGAAGAATAACTTGAATATTACAACGGAATCAATTAAAGACAGCAACATTTGTAAATTTAATTTGTAAATGTAAAGATGTTTCAACTCGTAATATTCACTAAAATAGTACAAGACCAATCATAATAATACAGTAAAAAACGTATATCCCAAACTAAATCTAAATATTACTACATTGACATACTGTATTTTCGTAGTTTCCCTGAAAATTTTAAGTTAGCATTATCTTTTTATAATGATATACGACCAGGTTACTTTCAAATCAGGCGGTCATTTATGGTCATTTAATGGAAAACATTACAACGAACTATTGGGTGAGTGCAAAAGTTTTATCCGTTTTTATTACCCATAAAGAAGAGCAAATAAACGCAAAATGAACAGTACCTATTATTGTGCATAATCCTCATTGCCATCTTTCTGGTAGGAGATGAATCCCACGGCGGTAAAATTCCGGCGGTTTCGAGTGAAAAAAGTTTTCACAGCATCAAGATCATTGAAGATTTTCTGACTGAAGTAATTGTTCAACTCACGAAATATGTGATAGTCAGTTGGTGCCAAGTCAAGAGAATAGGGAGGGCGGGGTAAAACCTCCCAACCAAAGCCCAGTAACTTTTGGCGAGGGATGACAGCAGCATTTGGCCTGGCGTTATCGTGATGAAGGATAACACCGCGACGATTGATGAGACCTGGCCGCTTTGCTACCAAATTTGAATGCAGCCTGTCTAACTGTAGACAGTAGAAGGCAGCATTGATGGTTTGGTTGAGTGGCAGGACCTCCCAGTGAATTATTCCCTGCACATCCCACCGCACACTCAATAACACCTTCTTGGGATGAAGTTCAGCTTTCGAAGTCGATGCAGGCGGATCAGAAGGGCGACACACAGTCCCACTACGCTTTACGTTATGGTACATTACCCACTTTTTATCTCCTGTCACAATTCGTGTCAAGAATGCGTCATTTTTGTACCGGGAAAGCAAGGAAACACAGGTGGCGATACGGTCATCCCCTTGCTTAGCTGTCATGTTATGTGGAACCCAACGATCCAACTTTCTCATAAAACCCAACTTAACCAGCCGTTTCTCGACCGTTGTCCGGTGTACGTTGAAGGTCTCCGCTAATTCTTGCACGGTTGGGTTCGGGTTGTTCCTTATGGCTTTGTCAATATCGTCCTCTCCAACGCGTGATGGCCGTCCACTCCTAGCCTGATCTTGGCAGCTTCTAAATTTACGAAACCATCGACGACATGTGCTTTCGTCTTTTGCATTCTCCCCATAAACTTGACAAACATTGCTATACGCTGCGGCTGCCATAATCTCCTCAACATGCAATCTCCCCCATATTACAAATATAAGTCTATAACTATATTACAAAATAATAACTCTAAATTATATTACGATAGGTATATTCTTATGGACAAGACAATCAGTGGCGTAGCAAGGGGGGGCGAGGGGGCGGTCCGCCCCGGGCCCCCCGCCTGAGAGAGGCCCCATCAGCCAGCCTAAGGGGGCCCCATCAGCCAGCCTAGGGGCCCCATCCATCCAAGTATCCCGACCAGCCCCTTTACAAGGTTTTTTTTTTTTTTTGGTTGTTGAAATAGAGATTCCCTTTTTTTTTGGTTGTGGAATAAGGGAACTTCCGCCCCGGGCCCCCAAAGGCGTTGCTACGCCACTGAAGACAATTACATAATAGATCAGACATCACATTGATTGACAAAGCACAGAAAACAAGTAATAACAATATATTATCAAGTTATCACAATAAATTTTCCAAAGACTCTGGTCCTGCTATAGAATTCAAAAACAGTGGAGCATGAAAACAGTTCACAGCGTCCCGATCGTTGTCTCAGCATCCCGTCTAATCCTAAAATCTTCATCACAGTCTTAACCTACTAACTCTGCGTTCGAACATCATCAAGCAAATGCAAGAATTTACTATCTTAAGTACATGTCAAATATTTCGCAAATTTCTACATTTTGAAACATTTTCCTCCTTGTTGATTTTAAAACTGAGCGAGATAGTTCAAAAAATAAATACATGAATTTATCCCTGCCAAATACAGGTGACATAAGATAAACAATGAGTAAACAGTTTAGAACTGCCTTGATAATACAAAACTATTTTCTTTTATGGATAATTCGAGTTTTCGAAAAAAAAAATAAATAGCAGTGGAAGCGCAAAATAATATTTTATAGGAAAATATTGATAAAATGAAACAAATAATAAGAAAGTTTTAATTGGGTAATCAACATAACAACAAAATTTTAACTGAATAAATAAAATGGAAATTTAGGACTAAGCTTAACTTATTGTCCTCCAAATGAGAGATGGCCGCCCTGTTTTTGTGCGATCTGCGCATGTATGATCGATTAGTCTGGTCAGGCACTTCCGTCTGATTTTATGACAGGACGCCGCCATTACGGTAATCGCTTGTTACTTTGCAAAAGATCATTGTATTTACAAATAATATATATTTATTTATTTATATAAATACTTATTGTTAGCAACTGGTATTGAAATAATGCTAAATAGTCGAGAGAAGTTTTAATTTGGCGTTATCAACATGTCTTTCTCAGTGAAAACAGACGTCATCGTCCATTGTGACAAGAAAACATAATTGATCAGCTACCGGAAGGGCTGCGCAGTTCAAACTTCCGCCGGCCATCTCTCATTTGGAGGACAAATAGGGTGGTAAGCATACACACGTAAAATACATTAACCTAAATTTAAAACAAAATTTAGAGAAAAATAAACTAAAATAAAAAGAAATAAATTAAAATATAACTTATTGACTATGAGACGAATATCGAGAAAGACTAAGATCTTCCGTTTCCTTTTACGTTCAATTTTGTAAGATCGAATCTCCCCATTCGTCCATGGTGTCACTCATACCATCGTTTACGCTGCCTGGTGATAGTTTCCGTTTCGACTCCAATCAATGATGCTTTTTAGTTCATTTTAGTAAATAGCGTATTTATCTCATCGCTCCATTATTTGTTGGTGTTTCTCGACAATTTTCCCAAGTCAAATAAGTCACCGATCCCTTTAAATTAGAAGTTTAGGACTTTGTTGTCCAACCAACACGTCGCATGAGACCTTGTCTACGGGTTTTCCTCGGACCGTTGCTTGCCAAACACATTGGTTAGCCAGTTCTATTTTGGCATTTGATCGGGCGAAAAATAACAGTGAAGCTTTGGAACACGTCAGTCGTGACGTCACGCCCATTCGTAGAAATGGCTCCACTTCGATTATCCCCACATCCCCCAAAATTATTATCACAATATTGAGATTATCTTCCAAAAATAAATAAAGCTTATACTTAAATGCATTAATTTTATGCGTCACAATTTATCAGAGAGTTTTTTTTTAAAAACTAGATTTTTTCATAATTTCACAGCATCGACAGTGTTGGCATGGTACTCTGGGATAGCTGATCGCTCGCTAGTTAAAGAATTGAAGAATTAATCCCAATAAATCTGAGAAATTCAAAAATAAAATATCTCAAGATGGATTTGCTAAATTTCTGTCAATTTCTGAATGTGAATTCAATAATTCACAATAATAATTATCAAATTCAAACCATAGCAATTATTTTCTTTGTTTTGAGTCACATATGAGAAACAGGCACAATATCATTCAACATCGTTGGAAATTCCTTCTTCAAAATGTTTTCTAGTGTATTTTGATTCATAAAATTACTGTATTCAGTGTAAAGATTGTTTCTGTCGAATGATGATATTTCTTATTACAATAATAGCTTTTTGATGGTTTTCAGTGCAATGGAATTGAAATATTCAGGGGAGCAAACTACAAATGATGTCATCAGTGACATATTTCAATTCTGTGCTTTTATTGGTTGGATTTTCAAAAGACATGAATGTCCTGTCGTGTTCTACCCTGGCACTCTCATCAAACATGTTTCCGCTAGACATGTCGCACGAACAAGTTGGATGGTGTTCGCCTAGCTTATCTCAATTACTTTCTTTGAAAAAAATCTATTCCAGAATGCATCTATACAAAGAAATTAAAATACCTATTTTGGCAGACATAGCTGCAAGACAGGTCGCCAAGTGAAAAGACTGAATCCGTTCAGAGGAAAAAAGAAAAAGAAAATCCTTTCTACACTGCTTTACATCCTTTTTTTTATAACCTCTCCAAATCGACATAACAACGAATAACAAAACTTACTGTTGCAACAACCGTTTTGTTACTAATAATTGGTAACTATCTTTTCCTCATCTCTGATACATTCCTCGTAACAACGGATAATAAGACTGAAATTTCGTAAAAGACATTGCTTACATTCAACCAACAACAAGACCGACATCCAACACAACCAAGGTGAGAACCAAATTAGTAATTAATGATTGAAATTGGAATACAAGAAATATTTATAATGTTTAATAAAGCTGTTTCTACAATTGTGCATGTGACAGATTCTTTTATACAGTTTTCTTGATACATGTATGTAAAAAAAAAAAAAATCGCTTTTTTTTTCTACTAAGATTCTTCCACAAAATCAGATTTCAGAAAGATATTCGGTGGTTATCTTAAGAACTTAGAGTATAGTTGCATATTTTCATATTGAAAATCTACAACATGAAAAAACAACAAACCTGAATTACTTCTCCAATACACTTTCCCGCAACACCAACAGGACCTGGAAATCCAAGTGAAGGATGCTGAAAATTCAAATTTTCTTCACTTGCTGCGAATCGTCCCTATAAAATGTGAATAAATGGTTAATTAATTTCTGAGATTGGTTTGACATTAAATTTCAATAAATCAATTCACAGTTTTGTACTAAACACAATAGCAAGCGACCCAATACAATTTGCAATCAATCAAACATCTGAGTATTTAAAAATATTAAATGCTGGCTCACAAAAGTCTTTATTAAGGCTTTAAAATCCCAGGATCAAGTATAACTTTCATCACATTCTCCATATTACTCCATTTACACACAGACGGAAATTGTTGAATTATCATTTCCATTAATCAGGAACTGGAATAGAAAGTGATCATATTGCATCGATGGTATGACATACGTTTTCAGGATAGACGATTCAGCATAAAAAGACCCCTATTTTGTTAAATCACCGTATTTAGTCATAGTGGTCAGAACTGAAAGTCCGATTCTTTAATACTGGGCGAACACGAGGCGATATTTTGGGACAATCATGCCCAATTTGATTGCTGGCAACCGTTTGCCCCAATTTGATTGTCCCAAACTGAACAATATTGTCCCAATTTTATTGTCGGTACAAAAGGAACAATATTGCCCCAATTTTAGTTGTCGCAAAATATTGCTGGTACGAAAGCGAATCAAATGAACGGATGAAATCACGTGACAATGCTGACGTCGAAGGAGGCGGGACTTTGAACATCGGAAATTCAGTCACTCACGCCGGCCATTTTCTTTGAGAAACAAGGCTTAAAATCAGCAAAATGGGTCGGCCCAAAACAGATAATTCCAACAACAACATTTTGTCAATTGATAATGAAAGAATCGTAATTGATTTCTACAGAGGGACGGCGTTTAAGACTATAGCAATTCTGTACGAAAACACGCTCTCTCTTTAGCTCTCCCTAGTGAGAAGCGCCGTAACTGTACATATTCAAGGCAATATTGGTGCAGGAAAAACTGTGTTCGCGCTTGATACCGGTTGTCAGCAATCAAATTGGCCATCTTGTCCCAATAATATTGCCTCAAATTGCTCCGTATTCGCCTAGCTTAAAATAGGTATTGATTCCGAAACCTTCAGGCCATCGAGAATCCAACGAGATACAACTCATGGTGCTCGAAATTTCGGTTGAACTGGGGAAGGCGTTACGCATGTTCACACAGATTATACATAGACAATGGCTCCACCAAGGAAAGGTGGGGGTCTTGTTCTCTAGACTCTTCATTCATTTTGTTTGGTAAGCAGAAGCTTAAATCTGTTAGCTTATATGTTACAATACATATACTGTATTATGGGAAGAGTTCTTTGCAGGAACAGCAACGGAATGATGTCTTTATGGTAACTAGCAAAAGAGTGTAGTGAAGAGGGTTCCCGAAAACAAATAATCCCATTTTTTTCCACAGAATCAACACTTCAGGTTTCCATTACTGCGGTTTTAATGAGAATTGACTTTGTTTTACGGTTCGCATCGAAATGCGATCTTCGAGTCCGTATACTATTTTCCCAACATGGCGAACCCCTTGAAGAATCCATAGAATTTCAAGGGAATGATAATGAGGTGGTTTCCCATTGTCTTCCTCAGGAATCATATGGAATGAGTTCAGGCCTGAAGAGAAAGAAGAAGAACCAGACAAACACAGGAAACACAATTTTTCACAACCATCCATGTCCACGCCAGAATTTGAATCCAGGTTAGGACGTATCTGACTCATGCGAGGTCGCCTCCTTGAGCACAGGATCACATCGTTACAGTGAGAATTCACTACTATTATTTTTATAAATTATTTTTTTTATTTTGCATTCATAAAATGTAATATCCTGACTCAATTCTGTGACTTTACAGTAGAACCTCATTATAACGGACATCGCTTATAACGGATAGTTTTAAAAAAAATTGTCAGCTTACAATTAAGGTGAGCGAAGTAAAAGACCATTTAAATTTTGTTATTCAATATGCTGAACAATCGGCAAATGAAAATGTGTTTCCATATTATGAAAACATACGGCACTTCCGTCAGTTATTAACCAAAGAAATAAGCAGCAAACAAACCCAGCAGAAAATAAATTATTTTTTGAAACCAATGAATGTAAGCAATCAACATGAACCAGGACCTTCTTGTCTGAAAAATTAATGCAATGTATACGTGCACATCTTTTTCAATTCAACCTACTATGTTGAATGCTGTTTTTTATTTGATGTATAATAAACACTTTTTATAGCTAACTATTGTACTTTCATTGATATACACTCTGCTGCATTACATCCCTATAAGAATTATTTGTTATAAACCGGACTTTCATTAAAACGGACAACCTTCAGCCCCTATTAGTATGTTATAATGAGGTTCTACTGTACTTCTATTTCTAGATTCTTTTTTAAAATTTAAAAAGTGTAAACTAATTTTTTGTTATAAATAAATTTTATTACAAAAGCAATTAAAAGTTAATTTATGAACAATTTTAATCTGTAAGCAAAAGCATATTTAACATTACTAATTAAATAATTTTGGGTAATTTAAGATTACATTGATATTTCAAATGTTAATAAAAATATTTGGAACAATTATTTTAGTTTATAAATCTTTCTGAAACAACTATAGTTAATTTATCATTAGCCTGTGATTTCGTTAAGCAGCTTAGTTGTTGTTTTTCTTTTCTTTACTTTTTTTTAATCAGTGCTAGTTATCAAGAAATCGGAACAGTTTTTCTTGCTATAAACTCATTTGAACTTTTTAGATTTCTTTAATTGCATTTTTAAAACAATACAGTCCTTACTCTAATATATAGATCAGTTGGTAACCATGCTTTCTGAGGTGGTTTTAGACGAACTTCGTAAGTAGTTACTGGTCCAGAGAATTTCTTGATTTCTTAAATAAAAAGGAACAAAGGAAATACTGAATGACAAATGAAGAAAAAAAAGTTTTCAATTATAAAAAAAGTTTCCAGTAGATTAAAAATTACCAGTACATTTAAATTAAGGAGAAAATGAGAGTTAAGTTTAACAAAATGAAAGTTTCAAAGATTATTAACATCACCAAAAAAAAACGTATTACAAAGCGGCAAATTTTCAAAGTTGTTTTAGTGAAGTAAATTTTAATTAATATATTTATAAGTAGATATTTATTGCATCAATATACTTATTTATTCATTGTCAATGTTGGTTTCTTTTTCTTTTTTTTTTTTTTTGACAAATCTTTCAAACAGATGAATAAGTTTACATTGTAATAAACTACATCTCTTTGATATATTTCATTTAATATTGGTAATATTTCGCGGAATTTTATATCATTC
>JAFIDM010064014.1:0-18656 GCA_023159025.1 Thereuonema tuberculata
ATATTTAATTATGTTGTGTTGAATATTTTATTTCAGTTGTGTGTTGGAGATACTACAACGATCTCTGAAGAATTATTCAAATTTGACAGAACTATTCCTGGATTGGAGATATTTTGGAGAGAAATTGCTGTCTCTTGTAGCATATAACTGTAAGAATACTTTGAAATATATCCATCTGGCACTGTCAGACGATATGAATAGTAACCCAAAAATTTCTGTTGAATGCTGGGAAAATGTGATTTCACTAGTTCCTGATCTTCGTACTGGATTTGTGATAGGTAAGTATTCATGGAGTTATACATTAGAAATATTTTAAGCAGCAATAAAACGACCACGTCAATTGCAAACAGTAATAACAATGTAACGACCTATCAATGCTCCCTCTAATCAGAATTTATACAGTGCTGCTGTCGTATGGCGAGACTGTGGCAGACCTTCTATCACAGTTGCCTCGAAATAGAATGATAGTCCTGTTTCCGAACATTATAATACCCAACAGGAAAAGTTCACGAGTGTGAGATCTGCTCGTCGAGGTGGTATTGATCTCACCACATTTCCCAATCCAGAGTCCAGGAAACGTTTGATAAGAGGAATTCAAGAACTTCATTGTGATAATGAAGCGACGCCCCATCCAATTGTCACAGCACTTTGTTATGTCTGGCACACACACTGGGAGATACGGTTGTACTTGTGTCTTCAGAAACTCAAAGTAGCCTCAACCATTCACTATGTCATAGAACGAAACGGTCCCACGATACCATTGGAAGAAATTCAAGACCAAACTGTAAATCATGGCGAATAAAACGATATTCTTCATCAAGTAAGCTCTTAATGCAGAGATGCTGCCCTTCGACTCCTAAAGAAATTTAATGACATACGCACATTGTAACGACATCCCAATGTACCACGTTTTTCTAACTACCGTTGTGAATTATCAAACATAGATGAAGCGCGTTCAGTGTCACGATGTGCTGATACACCCTTAAGAGGTACAAACACACTGTTGTACTGAGGTGAAGCATTCCTCGTTCCCGCTTTATTATTGGGAGAAAAGTTTCTCGTAATTTAACAAAAAATGTCAGTAAAATAATACTTAAATATATAAGTTTAAAAGAAAAATAGCTTTTTCGACTTTGTTAATAAGTAAATTTGTATTTTTTTACTTTGTTGTTCTTAAAACTTGAAATTAAATCACAGTAATATTACTCAGTATGAATAGGTTTAGTAATACTTCAAATGATAACCAAGAAAGGCACCAAATAAATCAAACAGATTACGCACTCCGAGCTATCAACGGCTTCTGGGACGACTGTTTCGTCCTCCAAAGGGATCGTCAGTCAGAGATACATTTCGATTTTAGTCTCAGAAAGTGCGAAACGTTAACGATCTACTCTGGCTCCCGTAAACTGGGGCATTGCAAAAGAAACCATAACCAGAAAAATACCAAAAGTGTCAAACCCAAGTGTCAAAAGGAATTTGAAAAAGCCGATTAAAAAACATGTAAACTTAACCAGTTCTAAAAAAAAAAGAATTTAACGTGCCACAGAATACATAAAATGCTAACCAAGGAAGAAACCAAAGAGATTTCTCAATCCAAGCTATCACCGGCCGGAGTCCGGGACGACCGTTTCGTCCTCTTTAGGACTTTGGAAAGGACAGTGGAAACCCTAATCTTTTTCTCACCTTCTGAGACTGTCATCGAAGGACTGACGAGTCCTAAAGGGAACGAAACGGTCGTCCCGGAGTCCGGCCGGTGATAGCTTGGATTGAGAAATCTCTTTGGTTTCTTCCTTGGTTAGCATTTTATGTACGAGGCGTGTTTTTTAAGTAAGTACCGTTTTGAAATTACAAACACACTAGTGTACTTTTTCTATCAATTTTATTTTTACATGAAAGCCTGTACTTTAATCTACTTTTCAATATAATATCCATCAATGTTAAGGCACTTGTCGTATTGTAGATCCATCTTTTCAATTCTTCCTCATAGAAATTTGCACACCTGATTTGATAAACAATCCCCTTACTCAGCATGCCACGCCTTTTGTTTTGGATTGCACGGCGCAGTTTAATTAAGGTCTCACAATAGGTCTCACAGTTTATTGCGTAATCACAAGAAACACCCCTTCCTATCCCAAAACACAGTATACATGATGTTTCGGGCTCAAATTGTTTGCTTGAACTTCACTTTCTTGGTGACGTTGAATGCGGCCATTCCATGGATTGTTGTTTGGATTCCGGCGTAACATGAGGCACCTATGTTTCGTCGCCCGTGACAATTTCGCTTAAAAAATCATAAGTAAAATCGCTGTATTGCTCTGTATTGTAGGAAAGTTAACTCACTGGGTAAACGTTTGGTATTGTGCACCTCAGTCAACGTTTTCGGTATCCACAGTGAGCTCATTTCAGCCCGAAAAATCATGTGTACTGTGTTTTAAGATAGGAAGGGGGTGTTGCTTGTGGATTTTTTGCCTCGTGGTGACACATTAAATTCTGAGACCTATTGTGAGACTTTAACTAAACTGCGCCGTGAAATCCAAAACAAAAGGCGTGGCATGCTGAGTAAGGGGATTGTTTATCAAATCAGGCGGCAGATTTCTTTGAGGATGGAATTGAAAAGTTGATATTGCTAGAAATTACGTTGAAAAGTAGATTAAAATATAGGCTTTCGTGTAAAAATAAAATTGATAGAAAAAGTACACTTGTCTATTTCTAATTTTAAAACGGTACTTACTTAAAACGGTACTTACGCCTCATATTATAAGACAGATTAAATTTTTTTTTGTTTAAAAACTATTTAGGCTTAGTAATACTTAATAAATAGCTTGTAACTTCAGAATTCTAGAAAATTATAACATGAGTACTGAAAAAAAGAACAACATTCGTTATTGGGAAGTTTCTTTAAGAACTTGAAGCTTTCCATCGCAAAACAATCCCTTTTGTAGTTTTCCACTGTTTTTTAAAATTGTGAGAAAAATAGAATGTTAACCTACTTGACTATTCTTATTGTATCGACTAACTCCAAACTAGATCAATTTCCGGAAAAAATTCATTACTGACAAGTTATCTAATCCAAGTACTTTTTGTCTCATGAAACGAATTGTGTTTTAATAAGTGATTATGAAAAAAAGATTGCTACGTTCCTTTTTGTTTCGGTTCCTTCAGTAATTTTTATCATCTTCATCCGCTAAGTTTTTAACTAGGACCCACACCATAAATATTTTAAATACGAAATAGGACATATTTCAATTTTCATGAAGATGCCTTGTGCTTGAGTTTACTGATAAGTTTTTAAGTAGGATCCATAAATTTTTAAATACAAAATATGACTGTTAATTTTCATGAAGATGCATCCTTGTGCTCTAAAAAAATACTTAAGTTTACACATACATACACATACATCGACCCCTACAAAAGATTAAATAAAGTAATAAATACTGATGTAATAAAACTAAAATATAAAGCAAATTAAACAGTTTTATGTATACCAACTTAATAGCCTCATTTTTTTCTGACAATGACGTTCAAATATTAATTATTTATTTATTGAGTTATTTGCATTATTTAAAATACTTAAAATATTTTTTCGTTTTCTAGTGCGCAGAGATAACTTCTATCTACCTTTCTTGAAAGAGTTGCTTCCAAGTAATGTTCCTATAAAGGATTTGGATGTAAGGAGTAATTCAATACAACCAGAATTTCTTCAATATTACTATCAGAACTTTTCAAGAACTTTAGGTAAAAATGTTTTCAGTTTATCCTAAGAACAAATATTAGTGTTGTTCAGTCAATTAAAACGAATTAATTCGCAAAATAATAAGAACATAACTTTTTTATTAATAGTGATATATGTACAAATTTATTTTTTTATATACATGCTATAGCCGGGTACCGTCGCTTCGCTCCAGAACCCTTGCATATATAGCATTTAAAAAAAAAATCTTTATTTAGCAAATTAATATGGAGATCGGAGAATACACGACTTCCCAGCTCGTTGTGGGCTTCTCCGCTTAACTCAGTTGTATTGCACGTTGGCACTTACACGGGGGGGGGTTGCCTCAAAAATAATTCATTTTTGCATGTATCTTCCAAACGCAGAAACGTTTGTTAATGACTGATATACCGTTCGATAAAACTTTCAAATACCAACATTTTCTCAATATAATGTTCTCTTCCAACTTTTATACTTTTCGTTTAAATTGAGAAAAAGTTAAAATTTGACCCTTTAAAAGGCGCCATCTTGGAAACCAAAACTTTTTTCGAAAGATTTTTGTAGCATTTTGTTTGTCTTAAAAAGCTCTACATTTTATTCATTTACATGACCAATCTATCTCTTATATCTATCTATCTATCTATCAATCTATCTCAATTTTGGTCACAAAATTGGAATAATGTAAAGTCTTATGACAATGACAGACAGAATAACGCTTTTATATAAAATAATTCTCTAATTTTTCAGTAAATTTACCTTTCTTTGTGTTTTGGTGGTTTATATATGGCTAAAATGTTAATATTTTCTGTCTAATAACACAAACACATTTTTGATAACGAAACATATTAGGTTTTAATGTGGTTTTTAATGTGTCTCTTGATAAATAACATGTTTTCTGAAAATTCTTGAAATATTTACCAAAAGATTTCCTTGCTCCGACGTTTCAGTAATTTGTAATTTAACATTTTGATTATAGAATGACAGACAGAATAACGTTTTTGTAATACATAATAATAATAGCTGGTACCGTCACTTCGCTCCGGAACCCCTCCATATATAGCATTAAAAAAAGAAACTTTAATTTATTTAGCAAATTAATATTGAGATCGTCGGAGATCGTATGACTTCCCAGCCCGTTGTGGTTTCTCCGGATAACTCAGATGTATTGCGGGTTGGCGTCACACACCAAAAATTTAAAGTGAAAAATCATATTTTGGCATGTATCTTGCAAACGCAGAAACATTTGTGAAGGAGTGATATATCGTTCGATAGAACTTTCAAAAACCAACATTTTCTCAATATAATGTTCTCTTCAACTTTTATACTTTTCGTTTAAATTGAGAAAAAGTTAAAATTTGACCCTTTAAAAGGCGACATCTCGGAAACCAAAAACTTTTTTCGAAAGTTTTTTGCAGCATTTTCTTTGTCTTAAAAAGATCTATATTTTATCTATTTGCATGACCAATCCATCTCTTATAGTTTGGTTACAAAATTGGAAAAACGTCAAGCCGACAGAATAGGGTGAATCTACGGAAAACCTGAAATTCGTGTCACAGAGCAATAAATTGAAAATGATTGAAAATATTTGTCATTTTTCAAACTCACACATTGAAGTACAAAATATACTATAGTTTAGTACATTTTTTTAAAAAATTTTTATGAAATTTCCAAGTAAAAAAGTTGTCCACAAATGGTGATTCGTCACTTCCGTGGACTGTTACCAGCTACAGTTGGATAGCTTCTAAAGATCCAAACTGCTTCACTTTTTAATATTTTTCAAATAATATATATATTGTGAAATCAGAAAATACATAAATTTAACATAATATTGAGTGAAATTTTTTTCATTTGTTTTTGCAACCTCAAGTCTTGTCACAAGGTTTTGCCATCACTTTTGTGGACATTCTTAAACTTTCTTAAAAAATCCACCCGATGCGCTAGTTGTCTTCCATTTCACTTAAAAACAAAAGTTTACACGGCGATTTTGGATTGGGAAGTGATTTTATTCGTCCGAGTCGCACATTTGTCAGGAAAATATTACCTTTTTATTCATTTTTCGTCATTTGCACAGCTCATCCCGTCACTTCTGTGGTGACTAATTTTTCTAAGAAAAAATGATTATTTTTAATGAAGCTCTGTCCCGATAATGTCAAGGGGAGAAGATACTGAGGTGCGTTCCCAGAGCTAACCCTCAGGACGCCATTACGGAATGACGTCAAACCGAAGAGAAAGTGAAGAACAGGCTTATAACACAGGAAAGGAAAGACCGCTCGACCACACCGGCACGGCGCTTTTATAATTTAAGATAATAGTATAATTTAGTTAGTTATCAGAGTGTTAACATTCATTATCATGATCGTTTTTGATATTTGTCTTTAAAACATTCCGAGGGTTTGTTTGAAATCTGTTCAATTGAAAAAATTATGGAGAGGAAGATTGTTCTGAATAAAAATTAATAACTTTCATTTAATTACTCCATTAGATTCCATGCTTGGAGAGTTATTCCAAATTTGATACTGCCATTTATAACTTCCAATTTGAAAAATACTTCCGAGAAATAAAAATCTCAAAACCACCATTCATCCTTAGCGACCAATTAGTTTGTTCGGAAAGTCCTAAGAAACTACCAATGGAACCCCAGATTCCACAAAAAAACAAAAAAATAATTCTCTGTGATGAATAGAACATTAAATTCATGATCAAAATATCTCATGGCAAAAGAAGAATTGCATGGTTATTAAACATGGTATTTATCCCTAACTCATTTTATTTGAATCGAGAAAATAGTTATTTCCTGCTTGATAGATGTCGCCACCTGTATTTGTATTGAGCAGACTTTATTCGAAATATAATTTACTTCATTATTACATCTAAATTGTAAATTTTAAAAAATAGGAAATTTCTATTTCTGTAGAATAAATTATCCAGTTTTACTGGTGTGGAAAGATGGACGAGCGTTGGATTGGCCAATTTTATTCCCGATTGCCTGATGATCTCAGACATCTTTCTCTTGTGAAGAACATGTTCGTGAAGACAGTTGTCATTGTTTTATAAATAAGATCTTACTAATGAAGTAAAATACAAGAAAAGCCATGAAAATGAACACAACTATAAAGCTACCAGGCTTTTAAGTAGAATTTCAGAACATTAGAGATAAGGTTTTTTTTTTTAATTATTCGTTGATTGCTTTTATTACTATATTAATAATTTATTTTAAAGCTATATTGAATTTATTTGCCGTATCTTTATTATATTGAGATCTTTAAAAAAATCAGTAGAAATTATTGAACTGTATATAATAAGAAACTGAGAATTATGTTTTTCAGTACGTAAAATGAGTTTTGATTGATTTCTGATTATAAAGATTTATAAATAACATTTTAACACACCGTCTTATGTGATCTTCGTAGAAACTATCAAATTAATATCGTTTGATGAAGATTGGTTACCAGTGGATGATGAAATTTTGAAGTTGATCACTAGCTGTTCAAAATTGAGAATCCTTTACTTTAATGGCAAAATCAAGGCCAACACAATAACAAGCATCATTGAATTGAGAATTCAAAGAGTTATTGGTAAGTTAAAACTGCTATTGTAGACCAAAATTAATAATTTTCCATTTTGACAGGAAAACATAAGTGATCAGCTACCGGAAGGGCTGCGCAGTTCAAACTTCCGCCGGCCAACTCTCATTTTGAGGACAATAACATGTTACAGTCCTTACATTAAAGCTCATCTCCAAATGATACATGGTAATGCACAATTAAAAGTAGTTCACCGTAGCGTCAATAAGAACGTAACTGCATTATTGTAGACACACTAAACTGCATTTGGACAACTCAGAAAAGAATTATTATTACAATTTGGCCGTTTATGTCTCAGGTCAGCAAGCTGGAATTCCTGTTAATTCCATAGTTACTTCTTAGCTCGCTATGAAATAAGAAAATATAATATACAGAAACTCTTGATATTGTATTGAATAAACTGAGGAAAATCAAAACCATGTTAACGCGTAAGATGTACAACGCTCTCAACTATTCGATTCTTGACTGTGTTTCCTTTATTCATATTTTCAATATTAATATTTACTAAACATAGTACACGATTTGAAAAATACAAGCACATTATTGTTTGTTAAAATTGCAACGACAGGAAAGTATCTTGTTATTAAAATGAAATTTAATCACAGATAACTTAGGTTTCAGAAGAACAATTCTACATTTCCAGACTACATTTCCAGACTTATACAAGTTATTTTCACTTAAAATTTTCAACATGCTCGATATCCCTGACAAGATCCATCAGAGACATATCGGGAGAACATGCAGACTTGGGAAAACTGCCGTGAAAGGAAGAGGTCTTGAACATTCATGGGTCACGATTGGGCCTCATTGTTCGTCTGAAATATAGCTCCAGCACAACCTTGAAGGAATGGTATTACCTATGTTTCTAAAACATCCCTGAATTATCGCCGGCTTTGGAGGATTCTCTGAATTCGTATCAAACAACATCGGGAATTGAGTCCAATATTACTCCGAACCATGACTTTTTGCGTTAGGCCGTATGACGCTCCGCAAAACGCATCTGGAAGTTGACCTTTATCACGCTGTCTTCGACCAAGTATGCGACCATCCTCGGGCACGAAATTGAATCGTGACACGTCAGAAAACAAGACGTGTTGCCAATCGGCATACAATTACTCTGTAAGAGACCCAAAACCAGTGGCAACTTCTTGGTCAGAAACTAATTCTCTAATTTTACCAATCCTTTCTCTCTCAAAGTACAATGTTCATAATGCAACCTTTTTTGCTGAAGTGGCTTAGTGAAACATAAGAAATAACTTTTCTACCCTGTGTCGGCAGCACCTTTCTTCAATGATTGCAGTAAATCGTGTTAACCATATATTTTTATCTGAAGACCGGAAAATTCGGAAGCGTTGCTCCGAAACCATACTAGGATTTAACTTATATTATGATCATAAGCATAACCTAATCTGAAGTACAAAAACTGAAAAATGTTTCAAGCTAATATATAAATATTTTAAGGTGCTGGAATTTTCACAAACAGCAGTGTGTTTCTATTAGTCGAGTAATCTGTGCGCACCAAGATGTGATCAAAATTCATAGTATTTAAATAATTTATGTAAGTAATAAGAATTTAATTTTTAATGATTTTTATGCAAACAATCCAAAATTTCCATTGTTCTTATTCGGAAGATGTTGTAGAGTTAAAGTAAGGATATTTATTTTGTTTTTATCGTTTTCACGACTTCCGAAAAATAAAGAAAAATGAAAGATTTTAAAGACAGTATTTTATGGAAAGTAATCCTAAGCGTTTCCGGAAACTTTTAGTTTTGTGTGTTTGTGCTTCATTCGAACACGAAATTATACTTTGTATATCTTTCTTTATAGGTTTGCAGTCATTAACTATAATAATGAAAAACCCAACTGCAAGAGAATACGAGAAAGCAACTCGTTCAAAAAGCTATTATAATGAACTCATCAAAAAGGAAAATATTCCCTTCGAATTCCGTGTATCTTACAACGCCTTCTCATTAGACGTTGAGGAAGAACAGGAGGAAGTTACTCAATCTAGCGTCCCAATGTTAATGATATGCTGTGTGGTTTTATTTTTTTTATTCGTGTTTCTCCGCCAGTTTTAGATTTGGTTAGAACCAAATGAAAATAAAGCTTTTCTATTGTTTCTTTTATGTTATTTAATTTAAAGTTGAAATTACCTTTAAAAGTTTTGTTGCCTAATAACACATTTTTTAAATTAGTTGTGAGGATTGTAAATTGATATAGACACTTAAACTAAAATTCTAAAAAAAATAAAATAAAAAATAAAATAAAAGAGTTGTTTGTTTTCAGTAGAGCTCCAGAATAGGTTCATTTGTATTTGCCTTTTACAGTTTTTCTGTTGTTGATGCAGCTTTGATTTTGCAATTGATTTTTTTTTGAATGATGCAATATTTTATTTGCTACTATTATCTTTATTTGTATTCTTTAACAAATTTATAATATTTGCAATTGGGAATAAAGATTCAGTTTAAAATGGAAATATTTTAAGAGAAATCACTGAAAGACTTTATTGCACTAATAATTTAGATATTTGTCTTACAAATATTCGCAGAAAGAAATCCAATCACGATTCAGTTTAAGATGATGTAACTAAGAACGTCAGAGTGTTAGAACATTATCCTTGAGGAATAGTGAGGAAAATTTTGTTATTGAAAGTTCGCACTTTATGTAAGTGTAGAGTTCATCTTCTCACAAACTGTTTTCCGGTTTGCACACATTCACGTGCGTCATCGTCAAAGTTTTAAACAGAAAAACATATTTGTGACTCTTTACTTTACACATTTACTCAGAAAATGTAAATTATTAACATCAATTTTCTAAGACCATATCTAAAATTTATCGAAAATCACATATAAAAAAACGTTTCAATGCCTGTATTCAAGGAACATAACTTCACCATTAACCGAGATTTGATTCCCGAAATAGAAATATTTCGATACCATATACAATAGAGAAAATAAAAATATTCAATGTTTAGTGTTGTCAATGTCTACTCAAGAAGTTTTTTGAATTTCCAGCTCTGAGTATTTTCAAAATATACGTTTTCAATTTATTTAGAACTTCAACTTAGACGTGTGAATGAATTATTTTTCGCTATTTTATTAACAATGTCGATTTAAAATGGAAATCATAGATTTAAAAATTGCGTCACCCAGCTAATTAATATTAAAAACATGAATAAAAATTTAATAAATACTTATGATAGGATAGGCAGTTTCGACTAGCAGACTGCAAAGTCGTCATCACTTGAAGTCATCATAGCTTGAAAACAAATTGGAGAGTCCGGATATATAAATAGGAAACAAAGGAAGAAAAGGCCGTTTATTGATCTAAGCTTTGATCAATCGTGTTGTGAAAAGCTGGGATGAAAGTAAACACAAACATCGTGTGGTGAACAGGGGAAAGAGTAATGTAAACAATAGTTGTAAATAAACATAAGATTTTTCTATTTTTTTGTTTTCTCTTTTTTAATGATTGAGTCGAAATAATATTTCACATTTATATCTGGACAACTTTAAAAAAAATTATTATATAATCTGCATGTTTATGTCTCAGGTCAGCAGGCTCGAATTCCTTTTCATTAAATAGTGACTTCTTAGCTCCATGAAAGAAGAAAATGTAATGTAGAGAAACTCTGATATTGTATTGAATGAACGGTGGAAAATCAAAACCATGTTAATGGCTAAAATATACAACGCCATCATCTATTCAATTCTTCAGTGTGTTTTCTTTATTCTTTTTTTCAATATTAATATTTGCTAAATATAGTGCACGATTTAAAAAAATACATGTACAGTATTGTTTGTTAAATTAAAAGGCTAGGAAAAAATCTTGCTATTAAAATGAAATTTGGTCACAGAATACTCATTTTTCAGTAGAACACTGAAGACTACATTTGCTGAGCTGTACAAGTTATTGTCGCTTCAAATTTCCTACATGCTCGATATCCCAAACAGCTTCAATCAGGGAAATATCGGGAGAACATGCAGACTTGGGAAAACTGCCGTGAATGAAAGAGGTCTTGGAAATTGGTTCATCTAGGTCATCATTGCTCGATAGAATATAGTTCCAGGACAACCCTGCAGGAATTGTGTTACCATTATTTGTAAAACATCCGTGAATTATGTTGAGGGTTCCTAAAAGTTCAGTTGTCACACAATTCCGAATTATTAAATTTTGATCCAACAACTGTAGAATGGCATCAGATATAAGACATGACCACATTAGACAAGTCCATATAAGACAAGTCCTCCAATACTACAACAACAGAATGGATGTATTCTATAAAAATCAGCATTAGCTGTTTAGGAAGGCTTACTGGATTTTAGCTTTTTGTATCTGCGTCATGCATGTGCTTGAATGTGCTTCATACAAATTACATTGTTCTGCAATCGCTCAATATTTTTTGAACCAGTTGGGAAACCAGAGCTCATCATACAACAAGAACTACAACTGCCTGCATTAGTAATCTGCAATTATACATAGGGCATGAAATCAAAGGAAACTCACGACCAAATTTGGAAAGGAAGCAAAATGATGAAGGCAAATCAGATTTCAGTCGAGGTAAAGGTAAGTACTTTATTTTCATGTACTTAGATATGCCTGTAAAAGAATTTGTGGTACTTACTTACTATCAGGACCCTTTTGTTATAATCGATTTCTGTTTCTTTTTTTAAAAATAACTTTATTTGCAGGTATTTATGATACTGCTGATCATTTTGAAATTGAAAATATTTGTTTTTTTCCTTCGGATTTCCAAACGAAACATCCTCAAGAGGATCCCTCCTCAATTACTTAATGTTAATTAAAAGGAAAATGTTTTTTCTTTTTTTTTAATTTTGTTGTTTTTTCCAAACGATATCAATGTACAATGACGGAAGTGTGGTTGCTAGAGGGCGGGGATCAGAGAAGACGTTTTGGCTTCACTCCGAAGTGCTGTACCGCTAGAACTCAAGAACAGCTGCTTAACATACCTGTGAAAAGTCAAAATGAATTAGAGATATCTGGTTCTTTCATTGTCATCGGCTAATATCGTAATTAGATGTATTAACACATGCGCACATCTTCTTTCGAATTTTAGGATCCATCTATTCTCTTTTCTCCTTTTGTAAATAAAATGGTTTTCTATTCTTACCACTATAAATTTTAAATGTATATTGCTGTAAATGATAAAATTATTTTAAATTATTGTTTTCCACCAATCACAGCACACGATATCGTATAAGAAAAAAAAATGAAAAGAAAGAAGGTGATGTGACGTCATTTAACGTAATTAGCTAAAAAACAAGGAAGTGAAGTAATATTTTTGAATAAGTATTTATGATGTTTCTCTTTCATTTGATAAATCGGGCAGTAAATAAATAAATATATAAATAACGATAAAAATTAACAAACTTTATTGAATAAATCTGAAAATTGTTTCAAGTGTTTAACATTTAATCCACTCTCCATTTCAAAGTCAACAGAAAACTTTTACAATAAATATTGGATATTTTTTAAAGGAATATCAGATGCCAGAAGAATGATAGAAATAATGATAGATAAATTATGTAAGTCAAGAAATGGCTTCAAATGATTTAAACAAGACGTAACTTCAATATGTTTATTTGTTTTAGTAATAAAATTAAAATTAGGAATTCCTCTAAAACTGAAATCTGTTGGGAAACGTAGAATTGAATGAACATGAGAAAGTGGAATGATGAATAAAACATTACATGAATCTCACACTGTTAGTTTCCTCACATCCTTACTGAATATCACTGGAGAATAAATGTTAAAATTCATTTGAAGTAAGTTTCTGTTGTTAATTTATAAATTATTTTCTCAGTACTTCGAGAACTTCAATGTATAAAAATTGGTAACAGAAAATATAAATATACATTTTCTTTACTCGATGATAAAAATGAAAATAACACATATAAAAATTACGTCACGCTCTTAATTAATGTTAAAAACATAAATAAAAATGTAAACAATACTTAGAAAAGTAATGTAAATGTAAAAAATAATCAGACTGCTAGTACAAAGCAATGAGACTGCCTTTATGCAAGACAGACAATCTGTTCTTTTTTATTTATTTTACTATTTCAGTATCCATTAAAATAAAAAGCTAAACAATTTTTAAAGCACTAACATCAAGTAACTTAATTCAAAAGTTAAAACTGAAGTTAAAATTTTTAACTTTGAAGAACATAAAATAAATTTAGTTTTCGTAAAAACTTTTTTTTAAAAAAATTTCTTTTTAAAAAAATCTTTGAAGAATTTTAATTGTTAAACACTCAATTTATTAAATTGAAGAATTTTAATTTAATAAAATGAGTGCTTAACAATTAAAAATCATTTTTTTAAAAAAACATTTAGAATTAAAAAATTAAAAAACTTTCAAAAAACGATTAGAGATTGGTATACAGTGAATCAATGGTATATTGGTTACATCCACCTTCTTATAATCTTCTTCCTTCTTCCTTTCTTGAGCAGGCCATAACGTGCCATGGTTGGAACTGACAATAAGATGTTAATTTATAATATTTAATAAATAAAAGTAATGCATTAAAAATACTATAAAGTTATCGCCAATTTACATCCATTTCTTTAGAATTAATTTCTAAAGGTCTTAATTTTTATGTAAACTTCTTGGACTCTCCACCACTTTCTAATTTATTACAGCTGATTCAAGCCTTGTTTAACATGAAGGTTTTTTTCTTTCGATGGCAAAATGTTCAGGCAGTCACTTGGGCTTTTCAATGGTTTATCGGCGTCAGCCTTATTGGCGTATATGATGGGATACGATCAGTATACTGGTTTTCTGCTATTTGATGATATGAAAATATACATTCCCCTCTGTTGCCGCTATGTGGATGATTTGCTTTTTTATGCATGTGACGGTATTCAGTCTGATATCAAGAGCAATATAGAGGGATTTAAAGAAAACATTAATTTAAAATTGTGTATGAGGATAACTCTAGTATTCACTTTCTGGATGTTTACGTCAATTGGTCAATTAAGAAATTTGATACAACAGTTTATCGCAAACCTACCAATCACGGTATTACTCTCCACTACAACCCGGCCTGCCCCCATGCATTCAAGAGGAATATCGTCAGCATGGCAGTTAGTAGAGCTTTCCTCTGTTCAAATTCTGAGCAGTTATTCATCAGAGAACTTTAAACTATTAGGAACATCCTTATGTTTAATGATTATCCACCCCCTTTCCTTAATCAGCAAATTAGAGACGCCATCAATAGCATCTATACTTCTACAACTCAAATCTCCCAATCTAAGATATTTGTATCAATTCCTTACAATGCCACTATATTTCCTGCCGTTCAAAAATATAAATAATGCTACTTTTGGATAGTTAGGAAACCTTCAGAGTCATTTCAACCTTTTATTTTGCAGACAATCTGGACTTTCCGTTTAAATTGATGTTTTCTTAGTAGTTCATTCACGATATTAGAATATTAGAAATTAAATCAATTACCTTTTTTAAATCTACAAAATTCATCTCCGTTACTTTTTAAATTCAAAAAACATCTTACAATCAATTAATAAGAAATTTGTTAAAAAAATTTGTATATTTTTAGATTTAGACATTTAGATGCTTTAATTTCGAAGATTGCATAAGACGATGAAAACAAATGCTTTTCTGAATTTTTCCGTTTTGTTTAGTTTAGATTTTTTTTTTTTTGTGTCGATCACATTTTTATAAAGAATTTTATCATCGATATTAGAGTTCTATTCTTTATAATGAAATAGCTGCTGTCAGTTGGAAATTTTACATCACGTAAACAAACAGTTCAGAAAATAGTTTTTATGAAAAAAAAAAAAAAATAATAATAAAATAGAAAAAAGCTAAATTATAATTACATTACTAAATTTTCTTTTTCTAAAATGCTTTTTCTAAAAAGTAACTAAAATTTTTAGAAGCTATGTTTAATTATTTTTTTTTTTTTTTTTGTGACGTATTATATAAAAAAACGAAGATATAACAAGATTTTTTTGGAAACAATTCATTTAATTACTACATTTTAATAAACAAAACAAGAAAAAGAAATTTCAAAAGAAGACTGTCATTAAACGTTTAATTTCATTTATAAAATATATGAAATTATAGATCTAAATTTAAAAATAATAACCAGAAATAAAACAAAATCACACTTACGTTAAGAGAAACACCGATTCAAATAAACTATGAAATCTTATTAAAAAACTAAATTTACTTTCCGATTTCATGGTTACAGTTATATCATTTACTATGAACAGAAAAAAAATGAATATCGACTTTCTATCATTAAATATTTTCTTAGGTTTAATAGACTCTTAGTCTAATGATTTTCTTTTCTTTTGTTTCTTAACCTAAATCCTGTGGAATTCTTAACCTGATTTCGTCGATGGGTTCGTCTGGCTGCTGAGTCCATAAAGAGGCCATAAAGAAACGACCGTCTCAGACTCCCACCGATGAAATCTCAGGGGCGAAATCTTTTGAATTTCTTTCGTGCCTTGTTGATTTTTTTCTTTATGCTTATTCCGGGACATTATTTTATCAAATACATACTTTGAACATTAAACAAATATAATGAATGTATTTTTAAATTAAAATATAACTTTTCTGTATAATAAACACTTTCTTGTTTTACACTATTGCAAGAACTGTTGCCTTTTACGCCTTCTAGTAGACCATCAATATAGGTAAATCTCGCTGAGGAGTCCAAAAAGGACGAAACAGCTGTCCCAGATTCCCATTGACGATAGTTGAGGACGTGAGTGAATTGTGCAATCTCATTATTGCTTTTTATGTTTCAGTCTGTGCATGTTAAACTCTCCGACGTACAACCTGTTAAACATTTGTTTTAATTTAAATAGCAGAAAACAATAAACTCAGAAATTAATAATTGTGGCCAAATTTCTGAATTCCAATGATAAGTTCTTAATTTTAAAAAATCACCACCTCTTTTTATTGTCCATAGAGCTCTGAACCAGAGACGTCTGTAAATTTATAATTAGTAATAAAAATTGTTATATATTAAAAACGATCCAAGTTATCACAATCCTAAATTTCATTCTGCGGAAAATTTGGACCTTTCGTATGAAGAGATATATAAAATGACTCAAACAAACTCATCTTCTTTCCTTTAAAATCATCTATATTTCATCCTAGTTAAAGGACTTCTTCAATATATACAACGACAGAAGATACATGTAAGTTACTATGTATGAAGAGATATTTTGTTTTATTTCATTCGCGTTTCTACAATATAAATATCTGTGTTTACTACTTTAGTCTCTTATAAAAAAAAAGTGTTTTTATTAAATATTATCAAATATTCATCTACTATTAATTACTTTCTTAATTTTAAAAGATATGTTTAAAACTTGTTTATTAGAAGTTTACTGAATTTTTAGATTTAAGCATTTAGATGCTCTTAGTTCAAAGCTTATGTAAAGCGCTTGAAGCAAATGTTTTTTTGAGTTTTCTGTCTTTTGTTTAGTGTATTTTTTGCTTTGAATCGATGTCGTTTTAATCAGTATTTTTTACTTTCATAAATGAAACTCGTTTGTTTTAAACGAACTAATTGCTTAAACAGAAATCTGAAGCGATAAATATTTCTTATTTAAACTAAGGGTAATATGAATTTTCAGGACGTATCTAAATGAAATAAAGGTCATTTTGTTTCTGAACTATCTGGAGCTACTGTATCGCAAGAAATCAAAGCGTTAGTTATGTTTCCCCCGCCATACATTAAATAGTTTTTTAGTTCATCTGAACATTATAATCTCTCGAAAACAGAAAACTTAACTCATTACCAATTACAAGAAGTTGTGAGTTAATTGATACTAATATTATAATAAATAAAAACAATTATATCGTTTAAAAGTGTTTCTTGAAAACTAATTTGCGTAATTTAAAATAATTCTTACTAGCATTTCTTGATGAGAAATTTATTAGAAAAACATTGGGTTTTTATATTTAGATCTTCTATGATCGAAGCTTACTTAAAATCAAAACAAAAGGTTTTTTTTTTTTTTTTTTTTTTTTCAATTTTCTCTGTTTTGTTTTATTTATATTTTTCTTCTTGTCGATCATAATTTTAAACAGAATTTCTACATTGATTATAAAATTCTTTAGGTGGTTTGGTAGTTGACTCAAGATAAAAAGGATATTGATTCGATATGTAGGAAAATGAAGCATGAATATTAAAAAAATGGGAGCAGAAAATAAATTTAACTAAGAACAGACAGTGAAGAAGATTTAGAAATTGAAGAAACTAAAATTAAGAATACGAATAGTTTTAGATTATATTTTTTATACTTAAAAATTTATAGAAATTGAAAAGAGAATAGGAAGTGATTGGAATGCTTAATTCAGTCTTACGGAAAAATTATTTACTACCAAAAACAATAATTTACAAATCTTTTTAAAACTTTTGTACTATGTGGGGTTGAAATATGGACTATAAATAAGAGAGAAGGCAGATTACAGATGATTTTTGGAGAAGAGCTGCAAGGAAATCAAGAAAGGAAAGGATAAGGAATACAGTAATAAGAAAGAATGTTCAAAAACATATTCCAAAAGAAATTGTAAAGAGAAGACTAAGATGGTATGGATATGTGAGAAGTATGAGGAATGGAAGATTACCAAAAGCAGTGATGAATTGAAAGGAAGAAAAAGAAGAAGAGAACGTTCGTATTTTAAAACAGAGTTTTCATTAGTTAAGTTTGAAGAAAAATCACATATTGAGGAAACATTTCATTTTGAAATTTGGTACCTTCTTCTTTCTTTCTTCGAATTTGGCCATCTGAGGACCGCGTGAAATAGCTCATGAAGCTCAACGTTTCTTATTTCTCTCTCTCCAGTATCTTTTTATCCTTTCACTGTGTTCTTTCCTTCTCTCATCAGTCCATGAAGCTCCCGTTTTCCTCCCTTCTTTTTCCCGGAACCCCTTAAAGTCGTTGATCTTTATTCTAAATCTGCCCCTATCCACAATATCTTTCTCCGTCAAACCAGTCTCCTCCAGGTCCACTCTAATCTCCTTAATCCAAGTAAGCTGTGTCTTGGGGTTCCTGTCGAAATAATCAAATATTCGTCTGGTCAGTCTTCCCTTCTCCATTCTTTTGAGATGCCCATTGAAGGTTAGTCTTCTTTTCCGCATAGTGTCCGTGATTTTTTCTATTTTTTGGTACCATTAATATGAACTAGTTTAATTCAGCATTAATTGACTTTGGAAAATATGGAAATAAGGAAATATAAAATAAATGATTATAATCATATTTGTTTTTTGATAACAAAAAGCCCACTTCTATAAAACTGGGATTCCAGATTTTCTCAGTTACATTTTACAATGTTGTAACAAAACGTTAAAATTACT
>JAFIDM010064017.1:0-16353 GCA_023159025.1 Thereuonema tuberculata
GCTTTAACAGTTTTATGAAAGCTGAGATCCTTGTACATCTGAAACACAGTCACAATCATCAAGAGTTTATGTATGTATAAAATGAAAATAAGTCTTTGACACAATAATAATTAACAATTAAAAAATTATTGAGAATTACTATTAATTATAAAAAAATTAAAAATTAATATTATGGATAGCTGATGTGATTGACTTCAAGTTGATATTTTACAAACAGAATGTAAATCTTTAAATTTTTAAAATTTCTTATTCAAACTTGTAGAAAATATTGTTAACTTTTAAATTCAATAAAACCTTTACTCAGTTTATAGATATTTATTTGTTTTATGGTTTTCTTCTACTTTCATCGGAAAAAGAAAGTTTTTTAAAGAGATGTTACTAGCAAAAAGGTTTTTTTAAGATTTGGTAGCATGACATTAATCGATCTAAAAGGAGAAACAAAAATAGTCAGAAAACGGAAAACAAAACAAATACATATCTTTAAAAAGTAACTGACAAACTTAAAACATTGTAATATTGTACTATTGTCCGATAAGATCATTTAATTAATTTAATTAATTAAATTGGGATATTTAAAAAATCTTATTTTTTTTTTAAAAGAATAATTTATTCCTCAAGAAGATATTCGTAAAATTCTACAACTTGCCTAAATGCTTAATGTATTTATATTATATACGTTAGTGATGACCTATATTTCACGGACTGTGCTTTTTTTTACTGATATCAGAAAATCTTAGTTACTAACAGTTACAACGGAACTGTGATTGTGATTTCCTGAAACAGTGAACACATTTAGCGGCAGTATGATGAAATAAATATATTTGAGAAAACATGATATCGATAGAAGAGAAGCGAACTTATTTCCTTTAATGTTTATATTTTAAAGACAAGAACGAATAATTTGTGGTGAAAAAACTGAAAAAAGCAAATATAGTTCATCTCTTATAAGAAATATATAGAATCATTTTGATTTGGAAAACAATGCCAGTTGAGTTAACTGTGACTGCGATGAAAGTGTGATTTCACGACTACATGCTCTCTCTCCATCGACATCAGTTCAGTAGCACCGCAATGTCAGACGAACTGTGGTCAAAGAAAAAAACAGATTGGAGAATGCTGGGGATAAATCGAAACATTGAAATATAAATTTCTTGTAAAAAATATATAAATGGTAACTGATATAGTAAAACCTCGTTAAGTCGTCACCCGCATAAGTCGTCGTTTTTCTTTGGTCCCGACAAGGTCTCATACAAAATAATGTAAAATAACCCTCCTTTACCCGTCACCATATTTAATTCTACTCCGAATAACTCGTCACCCTCAAAATGGCCAAAAGCAACTTTCTTTTCCATTGTCTTTTCAGCCCCGCCCCTTCACTTTAAGAAAGCCAAGCCTTTACGGGGAATTTTCGACCATGCCTGTCGCTTCATTCCTTTCATACTCCTTAGCAGGATTTTGGTTCTTGGAATCTGGCTGCTAATCATTCAAAGCAAACTTCTCGCTGCGACTCTGTCGCGTGTAGACGTTTTTCTTGACCGCTTCTGAGTGCGAATTCATTTCATAGCGAGTAAGCCCCTCTTTAAGGGCTATTTTTTTCTCTTGCAATTTCGTGGTTCGATGACGTTTTAAGATGCAAAGGAAAAGAAAATTTACCTCGTTATCTTTTAAAGAAAAAAATACTTAATTGCATTTTTTGAAAAATCAAATGTTTCGAAAACAGCTTTTGGCAAAGAGCACCATATTCCCAGGACTACATTAAACGATATTCTATCATCGAAACAAGTAATTGAAGAAGGTGACTGCAAAGACAAAAGAAAGAGAATGAGGAAATCGAAGTATGACGAGATCGAGAAGGTTTTAGTTCTATGGCTAAAACATTCCATATCGCAAAATGTGCCGATTTCTGCCATGATTCTCAAAGAAAAAGCCATGGAAATTGCTAAGGAGTAGAACATTGAAGATTTCGGCGACAGCAATGGTTGGCTCGAACGTTTCAAAGACAGACATTGCATTTATTTAAAACGATTAAAATATGGTAACTATAAAAAGTTTTATTTTTTTATTTTCCACTCATTTATTTGCTTGAATTGATTTCTGAAAATCTCGTCGTCACTCCGCTTATGTCGTCAAAAATGTTTGGTCCCTTGAGTGACGACTTAACGAGGTTTTACTGTATTTTCAAAGTTAATTTCTGAATTTAGCTGTTATTTTAATATTTTACAATAATCATTTCTAAATATTCAATTTTGTATGTTATTATTTGAGACAATTTAATAAATAAGTTTTCGAATCAAAATAAAAATATATCTATTTACCTTTATTCAATATTATTATTATTACCTTTATTTATATATATAATATTACTATTATTATATTGGAGAACTAATTGCAAATTTGTAAAAAAAACTGGAAAAAAAAATTATCTTTAAAAAAAATCAATGGTAAATATATAATATTTTATTGTTACTCACAAATTTCTATTACGGTTATAACGAAACCACATTATAAATTCCATAAAAACATTTTTGAATGATTCTTTACGATAGATTTAATTCTCTACAAAAAATAAATTTTAAGTTAACAAACGACAAATAGATAATTTAAATATAATCATTTTATTTTATTTTTTCACTGCAACAATTTTTGCAACCTTTTTTTTTCAAAGGCAATGTTCTGATCAAAACACGATTAGTCCAACGAATAGAGACCAAAAAAGAGAGGTTACCCTACAAAAGGTCCGGTAGTTCTGATTTTTTGATATGTTGTCTAGGATGGTTAGTAAGTGTTTAAAATTGTCGCTAGGACATCGGCCTCTCACCTCTGAGTACCGAGGTTCGGTTCTCATGTGGGTTTCGTGATGGTGGACGATCCGCGCTGGGCAGGTTTTCTCGGGGTTCTCCCGTTTCCCCTGCACTTCTCCCACCATACTTTCTCAGTCTTTCTCTCCATCTGTCCTTATTTCCTGTGGGATAGTACAATAGACCTTCGGTCGCAGTGCTTGGCTTCTCTGCCACCCACATTCACTACATACACACACACATAAGTGTTTAAAATGCAAAATGCACAATTCCTCCCCCGCCGCGCCCGCCGTCATCTTAAAAAAAAAACCCAAAAAATCGGTACTTTTTTTAGATTCTCGCTTATATCTTCTGTTTGGTGCATTTTAGCGACACAAGAGTTCTACTGAATGTTGTAGAGAATACAATTTCCTATAATTTAGTTTTTAAATTTTGTTTCTAGGACTGATAGTTACGGAGATATTTTTGTTTTGAATAAATAAACAAAAAACGCACTTTCTGGAAACTTGTCAAACTTCAAACTTTAGCACGCTGTAATTCAGTTATGGCCTATTCTAGGGAAATAACTATCAGAATAAAATACGTAGGGAATTAATTACCTACAAAACGCATGTAAATTTTTTGACCCTACGGAGAGTGGGGTAAAAAAAAAACAACGGAATATTGTGGTTTTTGTTATTGTGACGCACAGAATATCTAAAAAAAAAATCACAAATTACCTTCCAGTGTTGGCTTGAATTGGAGTGTATACCAATCCTACTTGAGTTTCAGACATGTTACAGCGAAATAAAATTTAAAAACTAAATTGTAGGAAATTGTATTCTTTACAACATTGCGTAGAACTCTTTTGTGGCTACAATGCACCAAAACGAAGTTATAAGCCAAAATCTAAAGAAAGTACAAATTTTTTTTTGTTTTTTAAGATGGCGGCGGGCGCGGCGGGGAAAAAATTGTGCATTTTATATTTTAAACATTTACTAACCATCTTAGACAACATATCAAAAAATTAGAACTACCGGACCTTTTGTAAGGTACCCTCTCTTTGGTTTCTTATTTGCTGGACTAGTGCGTCACAATAGCAAAAACCGCAAAATTCCGTTGTTCTTGATTTTTCTTTTTACCCCACACTCCATAGGGTTGATTCATAAAACTATACATGCATTTTTTAGGTAATTAAATTCCCTACACATTTTATTCTGATACTTGTTTCTCTAGAATAGGCCATACCTGAATTACAGCGTCCTAAAGTTAGAAGTTTTACAAATTTCTGGAAATTGCGTTTTTTTTAATTTTTTCAAAAAGTGCTTATCTCCGTAACTATCAGTCCTAGAAACAAAATTTAAAAACTAAATTGTAGGAATTTCTATTCGCTACAACATTGCGTGAAACTCTTTTGTAGCTAACATGCACCAAACAGACATTATAAGCGAAAATCTAAACAAAGTATAAATTATTTTTGTTTTTTTTAAGATGGCGGCGGGCGCGGAGGGGGAGGAATTGTGCATTTTGCATTTTAAACACTTACTAACCATCCTAGACAACATATCAAAAAATTAGAACTACCGGACCTTATGTAAGGTAAAACACCTCTATTCGTTGGACTAGATTAGAAACACTCTGTTACTGCACTGACTAATTCAGTTTTATATATGCTGTTATCACTATAAAACTGAAACACAGTCTAGCTTATCATTTGTTCTGTTATGTATTAGATAAAGTTTAATCTCTGACACATTTGTCATAAAGAATTAAATAAGTAAAAAATTATTTTTTGGATATTGTTTATTCATCGCAAGGTTAAGCGTCACTTTGCATGGCCTTTAAGTTGATATTTCACAACCAGAATGACCGGTTCGGAATTTTAAACTTTCATATTAAATCTTAGAGCAAATATTGTTAACTTCTAAATACAAAATAAACATTAAGTGGTTCTTACGTATTTATTTGTTTTATGGTTTTGTTCAAACATGTCATTTTCATCGGAAACTCGAATTTTTTTTAAAGATATGTTAGCATAAAAGTTCTTGAAGATGCAACAGGACGCTATTAATCGAACTAGAAGGAGACACAAAAAGAGGCAAAAAACGGAAAACGAAACGAACAGACATGTTTAGAAAGTAACTGACAAAACTTTAAACATTGCAATATTGATGAACTCTTCAGGAAATCTATTTGAGGACATTATTCATTCCATTTTACTTTGAATTGTTTTATTTTCTCTGTATTTGCCTCGACATCTAGTTCCTTTCTCAAGTAATCATTTCTGATTCAATCGGTTCTTATACATCCTTTCACATGTCTGAGACATTTCATTTCTGATGCTTGTGTTTGGTTAATTCTTTTTTCCTTGTGCCCAGCACTACGATCAATGGTGATACTGCCATTACCTCATAAAACTTTCAATACTATGTCTTTAGTTTGGTTTTTTTTTTTCCTTTCTAAGAACTTGTGCCACATATTCTTTGGAAGTTGCTGATTTTGTTCACTGTCTTTGCATTTTTCGGAAGTAACGTTATATAAGAAATGTGAAACCTGTTCTGTGATTTTCAATGACAAACTGAAAATAATTTTATGTTCTTATTGGTTAATATCCAAGAATGTTTTTGTTTTTTTAATTGATATTTTTAAATTATACCTGGAACTGAATTAGGCTTGTAGACAGTTCTTTGAAGTCTATCTTTACTAACATATAATCATCTAATCGTCTGTAAATAGGGTTGTATTTAAGTAACATTGAACTCGCATTTTTATACTTGCATATACTTTTCTCTGCATTTATGATTGATTATTACACTCTTGTCTTATTCATTTATGTTAATTCGTTTTTTTTTCGGTCTCAATAATAATTTTGGACTCTCTTAAATGCTGTTCATGCTTATAATAGATGTGTGAACCACTTTTTTCTTCTGTATACCACAGTTTTTAATTGATATTATCAAATGCTTTGTCATTATCGATATATGCAAATAGAGTTGTACCTATTTCGTTATAGTAATTTACTAAACACTTATTTAAACATATATAAAACCTACTTTTAAAAATGATTCGTTTTCATCTTTAGACAATAGACAGATGATTCACATCAGTTTTTGGAACAACAGTAAAACATATCAAGTTGGGCCTAATATAGCACCTAGTAGACCGGAGTACAGAAAAGCCGGACTACCGAGAGTGTGCGTAAAATAACTTAATAGCTCAATTTTTGTGAAGATATAATGTCAGTAATTAATTTAACCCTATTTTCATAATTTCGCAGTCGAATGTTTATTAAAAACAATACAAATAAAAAGTGTATTTTATAATTACAGTTGTCTTATACAGTTGTATTGTA
This sequence comes from Thereuonema tuberculata, assembly GCA_023159025.1. Classification (NCBI taxonomy): domain Eukaryota; kingdom Metazoa; phylum Arthropoda; class Chilopoda; order Scutigeromorpha; family Scutigeridae; genus Thereuonema; species Thereuonema tuberculata. Next base: position 6,130 of record JAFIDM010064017.1, read on the forward strand.
TACAGTACAATTACGTAAATACGTTAACTACATTTTAACAAGATAAGTACTGTAAAATAAAAAAAAAATCTAGTTTACAACGTATGTTTTATTTTTTCAAATTTCTATGAAAAATTACAATTTAATGGAACCAAACAAAAATATTAAAATGTAAACCAATAAATGGTGTTATTCAGCTCACATTACTTTAAAAACATTAGGTTATCGCTGTTTGTTTCATTTACTGCGAACGTTTCTATGATGCAATGTCTCTTCTCCTCCTAGAAAGCGTAACTACCTGCCAAGTTGACTCAAAATATGGAAACGAATTTAGTTATTGAAAAAAAAAAATACTCAGGACCAGGGGAGATTACGATGGGGGCCGGTTTACCGAATGCCGAATTTGAGAGGTTTTACTGTATAAGCATTTGATCTGAAATTCTTTTCCACATTTCTTAGAAAAAACAAAAGCAGATTATTTAATTAGTTTTTTTTCTATTTTCGAATCTTTATTGTGAGTAATAGTTGACCTACGATTTCTATGCTGAGTTTTTCTTCTAATTTTTATAGGAAAAGTGGACAAAAAATCTATACCATTTTATTACTAGTAAAACTTTGGTAACGTGGAGGGGGGGAGCGTTCGCCCCTGTTAGCTTTTACGTTGTTTTGGTCTATTGAAACGATGGTGAATGCCATTCTTTCGGTGAAATCCGATCTTTCGTTTTTAGGAGGGAACAATGACAACAATGCCAAATATCTTGAACTTGGGGGGTGCGGGGGAGTTGGGCCCTCAAAATATCCCGTTCCTACATTGCTTGGGCCTCTGAATACGATGGTGAAATCCATTTGTTGATCCTAGTTTTTCTGTTCGGAAGTTGTTAGGTTTGGACGATATAGCTTGTGGCAATTTGCACACCTGCGGACGAGCAGTAGAAACGTGGCGCACATGGAAATCTGTGAATCATGCGCACAGAGATCACGTGGTATCATTTGAAAGTGTTAAAAGGGAAATTAGCATGGTAGGTGAATTGTGAAGTATCGTTTGACGTGAAGGAAAAAGTTACGTACGTGAAATTTTCGATATTTTACAAAGACATCATCGAAAAAATTTCACGAGGGGAAGAAGTATTGGAAAGTTTGAAGGCCGTAGAGTAATTGATGTTGTCATGATGTTTGGAATCGCCCATAGTGTTATACTCTGCCTCCGGGCAACATTTGAAGCCATTGAAATGTGTTCCTAACATATGCGAGGAAATCGCCCTCTATCTACGACGACGGAGGAAGACAGATTTTAGCTGTAACAGCAAATCGTAATCATTGAACTACGTCTGGTCAGCTTAAGAATCGCCTCCATTCCACCACAGGAACAGATATCGCAGATATCCCGACAAATTGTGTCGAGAATTATATGCCTATTAGCGTAGCCCAACTTTGCAAAGTTGTCGACTCCATAGAAATTGGACAAGTGGCAATGGCCCACTGTACTTATCCCAGATGAGAGTCGTTTCAGTTTTTTTTCAGATCGTTGACATCAGCTTGTCAGGAAAGAGATAGATATGGCGGTGCGAATCCTAGGGTGGGAAGGTATCATAATTGCTGGATGATCTGAGCTGCAGGTAATGAAAAAAAATTATGACTGAAGAACGATATTGTAATGATATTCTTCTACATCGTCTTCGATTTTTTCCGTGGTGATATAGGTGAAGATTTTTTATTCACGGATGACAACGCACTCAATCATCGTACAAAAGCAGTTCAGTCACTTACGGAAACTGAGGCAATTCATCACCTCGACTGATCATCACACGCCCTACACATGAACCCCATCGAAAACGTCTTTGATGCAAGGGAGGGACGCATTGCTGAATACCCTCCAGAAACCAAGCAGAATCCCATTCGTACTCTGAAGGAGGAGTGGACCAATTTGCCGCAGGAACTATTGGATAACTTAGTGCTAAGCTTGCTACGACGTTGTGCGACCTGCATCGCAGTTCAGGGTGGCCATATTCTATAGTCATGTCTATCTTTCTAATTATCTATCAACACTGTACATCCATTCTGCATCTATATCCTTCGGAAAATTGTGACTTTTCCCAACAAACTTATTATAACTTTTTTTCACTTCATTTATAACTATTATTTTTTAGTACCATTTTTCATATTCTGGAAATAAATCTCTGTACATATTTGGCTAGAATCATGAACTTTTTTCAAATACAGATAGAAAAGTCGTCCGTCTTTAGGTTTTTGATGCCTGTATATAGTAGTAACACTACTATAATTAAAAAAAAATTAAAGAAAAATAGTTCGAAAATTTGACAATTATGTGTGTCTCTTTTAGTCTGGCCCTTTCCCATCGATCTTTCCGACATGGATCATTAGGGCACACAATCTGTCTCACTACGTCAAGATAGAGACACATCAAGATAGTTTTTCATTTCTTATTTATCTTTTTTTTTCACCTTAAAAAAATAAATGGCTAAAATAAGAAAGAAAAGTTTCAAAAAGAAAAACAAATCTAAAAATCGAATTTTTTGTTTCTTTTTTTGCTTATTTTTTTTTCATTCAAGGAGAAATAAATTAACGAAACTAAAAAAGAAAAATTGTTACAAAGAAGAAATAAATCTTAAAAAATACTGAAGAATCGCAGAATCGTATATTTATAGGAACATTGAAACAATCGAAAGTGAATTCTTCTTTGTTACAATTTTTCTTTCTTAGTTTCTTTGATTTATTTCTCCGTGAATGAAAAACATTAAACAAAATAAGAATCGAAAAATTCGTTTTTGCTCCTTCAGTCTTCATCAACCCGTCCTTGGTGTCCAACTACTTTCACAGTTTAAAAGATTATAATGATTCAATATTCTTCATCATTTCTTCTTAATACTAAATATAAATTACATCGACTCCATATAATACTTCTTCATCTTTAGTTGGCAATATTTCGCAAATACTCAGATCGTTTTTGCTTTCTCAAGCCTTCCTTATTTTGAATTATTTCTACAATAAGTCTTTCTACATTTTTAACAACAAAGATCAGTAATGATATAGTAAGTTAAGTTTCCGTTATTACAAAATAAATCTTTCTATTGATACATTAAGTGTTTTTATATTAAGTTCTTTCTATTATTACAGGATAACAATTTTGATTTAATTTAGCAATGATACATTATTGAAATTTATATACTTTTCCCTTAATCATATCTTGAAAGAAGGATAGGGTATTATGATTTACCATATAACCCCTGTCCTTATTAATGCATGTGAAAGTTTGAATAGTGCAGGCTTCTATAATGTACCTTGTGTGTTTGTCAGTTATTCGAAATAATATGGTAACCATCGGGTCAGGATTATGCCTTTCTGTGATACAGTGTCCTGCCCAGTCGGAAACAAGTGGATGGTTTTTTCTGTAGGTGGTGGTATGTTCTTCAACTCGTTCCATTAACATTCTGCCTGTGTTTCCAAAATATACTTTTCCGCATGATAGGCATTTTAATTTGTACAAAAGAATTATGGGGACGGTGTACAAATTAAAATGCCGATCATGCAGAAAATATATTTCGGAAACACAGGCAGAATGTTAATGGAACGAGTTGAACAGCATACCGCCGCCTACAGAAGTAACCATCCACTTGTTTCCGACTGGGCAGGACACTGTATCACAGAAAGGCATAATCCTAACCCGATGGTTACCATATTATTTCGAATAACAGACAAGCACACAAGGTACATTATAGAAATCTGCACTACTCAAACTTTCACATGCATTAATAAGAACAGGGGTTATATGGTAAATCATAACACCCTATCCTTCTTTCAAGATATGATTAAGGGAAAAGAATACAAATTTCAATAATGTATCATTGCTAAATTAAATCAAAATTGTTATCTGTAAAATATATCATTGCTAAATTAAATCAAAATTGTTATCTGTAATAATAGAAAGAACTTAATATAAAAACACTAAATATATCCATAGAAAGATTTATTTTGTAATAATGGAAACATAACTTACTATATCATTACTGATCTTTTTTGTTAAAAATGTAGAAAGACTTATTGTAGAAATAATTCAAAATAAGGAAGGCTTGAGAAAGCAAAAACGATCTGAGTTTTTGCGAAATATTGCCAACTAAAGATGAAGAAGTATTATATGGAGTCGATGTAATTTAGATTATAATGATGTTCAGTTAAGTAATGCTCTTAAATTCGAAATTAACTTTATTTTTATTATATTTTAAAAAGGAAATCTAATAATAATATACATACCCACAAATCTGTCTGATGTTTCCCTATACAGTTGGACCTCGATATAAGGTCACCCGCATATAAGATCACTTTTCTAAAGTCCCGTCTCATTGAATAGGAATTCTATGATATGGATTATCGTATATATGGTCAGGTCTTAAATACCTTAATCGCATTTAAGATCACTTTTGTCTGTGATTTCAGTGCCACACTGATTCAATTCCAAGAATTTTTCCGTGGGTACGATCTTTTATCGGCGTCATTTCTCCTACTGACGGAGGGAGAGCTTTTTCACAAAGCACTTCATCCCCTCAAATTCTGGAAATTTCTCCGCCCTCATCGCGTCACGTGTCCATCGTAATCACGTGTCCGTTTGTTCACGTGGAAGTCGAAGGAAAGGATCTCATTCCAACTGTTTTTGTGCTTGTGTTATGATGTCGACAAAAAGAAAAACGTTGTTTCTATCAGAGAAAAAGAAAATCTTTGAAGATTTTGAAAAAGGAAGGAACTATCACCGTATAACAAAGTTGAAGAAGACCTTCTCTAATGGATAAAATTTACTAGAGCACATAATGTGCCTATATGATGCTTAGTACTGAAAGAAAAAGCTCTACGAGTAGCCAAATGAAGAACATTTTTAGATATTACAAAACTTAGAAAACATTGTACAAAAAATGAAACCAAAATCGCGACAGTCCTGTATTGTGGATTATTTTAAGTAAGGTCAGTTGTACATCAGTAGTTTGCTCGAGCATACTAGTACTATTTGTATATAACTTTATTCCGAACTATTTTTTTTTTTAAATAATTACTTTCTGATTCCATTAATTCTAATTGGTTCAACTAAATTAAAAATAATTATAACCTAATAAACTGATATTTTTGTATGTATTTAAATTTAAAAAGAATTACACTATACTGTATTTACATAATGCTTATTTATTGACAAATGAGTTATTGACAAATGAATCGGTTATAAGGTCACCCGGCTTATAAGGTCACTTTCACGAGGTCCCAAGGGGTGATCTTATATCGAGGTCCGACTGTATTACGTTTAATTATCTCTTGACATTTTGAAAGTAGTATTTAAAAGGATTATTCCTCTGTAATTTTCCGGAAGTTTTTTTATCCCCTTTTTTTTGAAGAAAGGGATAATATTTCGTTTTCTCTATTTATCTGAATTTGTTCGAAATCTCATATTTGTAATCAAACGAATTTGTAATCATTATTAATCCCATCAGTTCATGGAGCATCATTATTTTTTAATCTTACTAATACTTTATCTCATTCTCTTCTATAAATTTATTATCCATTACATTTTTATTTTCCAATATCCCTTTTCACCTTATAATTCGGATATAATTCCGAATTATAATCCTTATTATAATATAATAATAATAACCTAATATAAAAAATCTCCATAACTTTTCTATTCATGTGCTCTTCAAAATTCGTAAAATTCTCTTTAAAGTCCCGAATTATTTTACAAAATTCAGTTCCTGTTTCTTTGAAATTTTTGCTATATTTTTATATTTACAGCCCTAATAATCTTCTATTCTTTCCATAATTTAGTATATTTTCTGTTTTCATTTAGATACTGTGATATTTTCTTTTGATTATCGTGCCTCTTTTTTTTTTTTAATTTACTTTTTTCTTCTTTTCTTCACATTCTTCTAATTAACTAATCTAATCTATTTAAATAATAAAATTATGACATTTCAAGATAAAACTACTAGTTTCAGCTCAGTAGAGCCTTTATCAAGTTGATGTGAAAATTAAAAGCTTGCCATGGAATCATAGTGAAATTTAAAGTTGTGTGAAAACGCTTGATGACATAGATCATGTGTTTGGAAAGATCCATAGACTTGGAATTGGGAGGGAAGCAAAAACACTTCCTTTGTGTTATATAGAGGAGCGAAAGTTGGGTGATGGTAGTTGTGTATTGAGGTTTATAGTTGGGAGAGGAAAAAAAAAAATATATTTTTTCTCTTTTTTCCTTTTTTTGTTTTAATATCCTTCTTTTCTATTTTCTTTCTTTCAATTTCTTTTCACTATTCCGCTTATTTATGTATAAAATATTTTTCTATGCCTTGGACGGAAATATTGTCGTTATAACAATTATCATATGTGAGAATGAAAATTGACTTCTTACATTTTCTGAGAAAAGGGTCATTTTCTCGACAAATGATGGTGGGGTTAGTAGTTTCAACGTTATGATTGTAATCTCTTGCGTGTATAGTTGTATTGCAATTCAAATCATTACTGGAGATAGCATACCTGTGTTGGTAGATTCGTTTGGAGAGCCTTTGGCGTGTTTCACCTACGTATTTACATGAGTTATTTTTACAAGGAATAGAATAGACTCCTCGCTGGGTTGAGGTTGGATTGGGATTAGTTTGCTGTTGTTGTTTTTTGTTAAGTTTTTTGAAGAGAGTATTATTAGATGAAGAAGTTAAGGAGAATTGAAAGGGTTGCAGTAGTTTATTGAATGGAAGTGTTTTTGCTTTCCTCCCCTTTTCAAATCTATGGATCTTTCCAAACACATGATCTATCCCTTCATGAGTTTTCTCACAACGTTAAATTTCACAATGGTTCCATGGCATGCTTTTTAATTTTCACTTGAACTTGATAAAATCTCTACTGAGCTGAAATAGTAGTTTTCTCTTGTAATGTCAAAAATTTATTATTTAAAGTGCATCGGCGTACTTATGTTCATTAGCTCTTTTTATTATGCACTTTAAAATCATCGTTTTTATAATCTATTTAAATTAAGATTAACAATTTTTTTTTTTGAATTTCAAAATTGTCATTTTATTGAATATTACATTCCTTATCTTTTTTTCTAACTTCTATTTAATCTCGTCATTTTAACTTTATCCGTAAAATGTTTTCTTATTGCCTCTCTTGTTCTTCTTCTTCTTATGGACGTCCAGAGTTGTTGGCACCGATAGTCCGCTGTCAATAGTATGTCATTGCTGAAATAAAATTGTCATAGCTTTTGGGGGTGTGCTGGTTGGTCCTCGTCCTGCCCCTGGATAGCTGATATCGATCAGTGAACTAAACGCCAGTAGTTGCTTCCGTGAAAGAAGCCCCATAGTAAGTCTATCTACCTTGCTAACAGTCCTTCTCAGGACTCCCGACACGTTTCAAAATTGAGACAGCAATATCCAGATAGATTAAAAATTCATATTTAGATTAAATGCAATCAAAGCATAAAAGCTATTAGAAGAAAATTTGATATTGTTTTCTTATTACACGGTAGTTAATAATAAGACAACTGAATATAATTTTGTGATAAAGTATAAGTTTAAGATAACAATAAAAAAATTAAAAATAATTAATAAAAAAAGGAAGTACATTAACGTAAGGAAAAATAAAGAAAAAGTTGGAAAAAAATAATAAAAAGTCAGCAAAATAAGAAAAACCAAAAAAAAAAAAAAAAATTCAGGAAAAAAAAAAAGATTAAGAGAAAAAAAAACAAACAAAGTATATTTACGGGGATGGGTACGGGTATGATAACAATACCAAATATCTCGAATATGGGGGAGGGGACTGGCGTTGGCCCTAAAAATATCCTATTCCCAAGGCCCTAACAAGAGAAGGGTCAGTAGGTCTCTCAGCCCCGGGACCCGACCAACAAACGGGCCTGGGCTGAGGTCTTAACAGGAAAAAAATTATATGAATTAGCGTACCACTTCTAGATCTTTTTTTATAATTTAAGTCTACATTTTACAAATTGATTAATTTACTTTCAAAATAATGCTAATAACTGTGTGTGCCAAGTTGAAAAGGGAGAAATGAAATCTCCACGCACCTCCCGTTCCATTATACTCAAGTCAATAGTCAAAGTGGAGAAGCCACTCCGTGAACCTTATCCTTGCATGTAGGATGGATATTCTTGCCTCCGATCCGTAACAGCTGGTGCGGGTGTAGTATATGGTCAGCTTCCACTAAAAGAGCCAAGTCATCACATAGGCTTCACCTTGTTTTTTGTTTCTGGACTGATTCCAATGATAGATGATTTTGTTTCGCACGGTTTGAAGTTTCTCCATCTTCGTCAAAAGATGGCATTGTCGTGCTCTCCATCATTCGGAGACTTCATAGAGGTGGCATACATTGGATGGAATTGCTCACCTTTGCAAGAAGATCTTGTGACTTCCTGCGTTCTATTAGTGAGCTGCTATCCACGAAGTCTGCTTTAGATTTTCCGCATGACAAAATTGATGGATGGATTGGAATGCTGGAAAAAGGGCTGACTTAGGTCTTTTTGAGCGTGGAATCATCTAGAATGTGCTTTCAAGAATCATAGGTCATTTCTACTGCAGATTGTTAGGTAGAGCTAACTACAAAATAAGACGCTGCGCTGCTTGATTTCCAAGAGAGATGATTGTTGTTGCAGTGAGAAAGTCTAGCAGGTGCTTTATTTTTCTTTCTTCTCTGCTGCTGTTCACATCATGCAGGAACTCACTATAGTATCTTCTTTGCTGACTCCATCATCAATATCTGTAAAAATGAGTTGAAACATTAAATCATTTGCACTTGTTATAATTCATGCAAAACTAACTAATGGTTTTCATTCTTTTAAGAAAACGAGCAAAACTTGCTTGGTGTTTTTAATAACACAAGGTTTGAACTCAACTATGAAAAAAAGAAACTCAACTCATTAATGCTTAAGTTGATTTCTAATTCTACAAGAAGTTGCAATCATTCCACAAAATAAAATCACTTATCTCTCATTTGACTACCCTCCATAGAGATGTCACCTTATTGTAAACACTACAGGCAGATACATTAAATTACAGCCTCGTTTTTAATTTATCCAAATAAAATAGATTTACCTAGAAACAAAATCGGCTGCAATGTCTAAAAAGTTTCCTTGCATCTGGACCACTGTGCAAGGTTGGATTCCCTTATTTCAATCAGCTTATTTTGTAGCGTAAAAAATAAAGAGTCAAATGAAATAGCGTTTTGTTTTAAATACTCGTCAGTGCAAGACAAAATACTAAAAGAAAGTCAGTGGAGGTCAATTTTTATCTTCACGTTTTCAAGTTTTTGATTTGTTACCACCCCTTTTCGATCATCCCTCCAGCTGCAGAAAACCTCGATTATCTCGAGACGTGTATGTCTAATTAAAAAAAGTTATTTACCTTTTTTTTTTTTGAAGTTTATTTAATGAAGAATCCCTTGGTGTTAAACAAATGCGATCTGCAAAACCCTGTATATATGTTGAAGACTTTTTGCAGAGGAAACAAAAAAAAGGAATAAAATTAGTAGAAATTATGAAAGAAGAACGTAAGAAAGGCAAATATAATATACTCTGTAACAAAAAAAAAATCGGAGCACCACAAAGGACGCATCCAATGTGAATGAAAGTTTGTAAGTATCATTTGGTACAAGAAATCTTTTTATTGCACAATAGAAGCATCGTTGTTACATTATCAGCACTATGTTGAGCCGAGTCTACATGTTATTCATGCGGATATACGACCTGGCATGGTACAAAACAATATCCGGATGCTGTCTTGGGACAGATTAAACCAAGTTTGCTGCCAGTGCTGTTCCAAATGCCGGATGTTCGATGATGGATATAGTTGACTTCTAGCATTTCCTTTTTTATCTTCACGACAAAGGACGAGTCCAAAGTGAAGGAAAGTTTGTAAGTACAATTTGGAGGAAGAAATTGGATTTGATTCAATATTCAGAAATTTTTTTAATGAACAAAATAAACATGGCTGTTACATTAATAGTCGCCTTTGGCTGCTACTCATGCGAACATACAACTAAAAGAACTCGTTCTTCTTTGTTTGCAGCTGGATTTCAGCACTAACCAGTTCTACTCTATATGCAATTGCGACAATAATCGTATCGCTGTGCATTTACAGTTCATCGAATCTCTGTGATAAGAGATCTCCTGTCTTAAGAAATAACTCCCACATCATTATATCAGCTGTATTTGGTCACTGACCAGATCTACTCTATATGCAATTGCGACAATAA